>VXBZ01004536.1:145594-183029 GCA_013399135.1 Heliornis fulica | reverse complement strand
CCTGTGATTTTTCCTCAGTCTCTAAGCACTCGGTGCCGGCACTGGCGCCATGCTGACAGTTTTGGTACACTTTCTGATTAGTCAAAAAAGTTCAATGAGCCATTTCAAAGCAGTTGGGTTTTTTTTCAAAGTACTGGAAGCAATGAGATTATATTGTAACTTCTCCAAACTGGAGCACTGGAAGTTCCATGTGAATGTAAGGAAAAACTTTTCACTGTGAGGGTTACAGAGCACTGGAACAGGCTGCCCAGAGAGGTTGTGGAGTCTCCTTCTCTGGAGACATTCAAGACCAATCTGGACACATTCCTGTGTGATTTCATCTATGTGATCCTGCTAAGGCAGAATTGGTTACATTAGATGATCATTTGAGATCCCTTCCAACTCCTAACATTCTGTGATTCTGTGATCGTAAATTATTATTCTGTGATTGTTTTCCTAAATATAGAAACATATTAAATATTTATTTACATAGTATATTTCAGTGTTTATTTACAGACATGAATATATTGTGTATATTTAGGCACTATAGTCTATACAGTCTATGATTATATATGTGAATAAACATATACTCAGAACAGGTGAATAACTTATAACCATTGACTCATCAAATGAACATATTCACTAGAAACACAACAGACTCACTACTAGTGATTTATACAGCATCATATGAGACCACACAGGATCCTAAAGGACCAAACTCAGAGACAGATAGAAGTTAATTTCAGATGCAGTCATCTCTGACTTTACTGTATTTGGCATCATGGAGGCTGGTGGCTATTGAACACCTTGCTGATTGTTTTATTATTTTTTTAAGATACAGCACATGGCCCAATTTTGTTGATCTGTCAAGGAAAGGTAGATATTTTCACTTTCCTCAAAACACTTCAGAGGTCTGGTGAACCAGATTGGTAAGACATCTTTTAAACAACTTGTGTCATGTAACACAAGAGGGATTAAAGGACAGTTGGAAAGAAAAGCAGCAGCAAAGGGAGCCAACATGCCCTCCATGCATAGGAAGAATTTCTATCTAATGTAACTGTATCTCTTGTTTGCAACTCCCTTCTGTTGCAAAGGAAAGTGAGCAACAGTTTTAATCTCTGTCGGAGACTAGGTTAACAGAATCAAAATATATTTTCTTGACTTAATTAACTCCTCTGTACTTTCAAAGTCTGTCTATATGAGAAGTCTGTTACAGGAACGGATTATTGCTTCAATTCCCTCATAAAATCTGTCTTTTCTGTCCTTTCCCCACCGAGATAATACACACACTCTACTCTGTGAACCTTAGCTGTTCCACATGAAGATAGATCAGGATCTACATGTGGAAAATCATTTAGATTTGAACTGCAACAGTGGGAACTAACAGCAAAACATACTGAGGAGTATAGCTGAAGTTCACTCACAGAGAAGTGAACTTCAGATATTCTTTTAACAATTCAGGGGACAGAGGGTATTTCCTAACTCAAGACAAAGCAATAAAGAAACAAATTAGCAAGCACAGTAGCTGAGGGAACAATAAATATGTCCAGTAAGTCAGACACAGTGCATATGTGGCTGATAATTTACCACTGTGAAAGGGGAGTACGAATCTGCAGTGCTGCAGTGAAACACTAAGTTCCAAAGAGATTTAGTGCAGGCAATACAAGGTAGCTTTAAGAGCTGACAAAAGCCAACAAAGAAAACACATGAAGAGCATCATAGATTTCATAATAGTAAAAGACATACAGCCATACATAATCTGAATGTGCAGACACTGCATCACTCTTAGCATTGGCCTAATCTCTCTACCCCTTCAAGCAGTAGTTTAGATGGCATATCTCCAAAAAAAAAAAAAAAAAAAAAACACAAACAAAAAAGCTCTAAAGTAAGCTTTAGCAATTTGGGGGGGGGGATAAAAAAATCAATTCACACGTCTAGATTCATACTTCAAAGAAATATAAATCCCTAACCTCACATACTACAAAACAGTATAAGAAACAAATCAAGTGTTTTTCATAGTCTCCTGAACTACTTTAATGCTGATCTCTGTTGAAGAGTTGGATTATTATCAAAATCTGAATCTCACACAATATTTTATACTTCTAGGAGTAGCCTCTCAGACTAGAACTGAGACAAACGGCCTAGACATAAAAATCAAAATATGTCCTAAAAATCATTCACTATTGCTAACTTGGTCCTATTGACCGCTTCTGCCTCTTTCCATTAAAATTACAGATCTGAAAGACTGTGGTTTTCCATTGTATCTTGGGAACAGAAAAAAAAATATGTAATTAAAACTAATTTGGTAAATCACTAAGGCAGCAAACACACAGAGTACTGACACTTATGACATAATAATGACTTGATAAATATTTACAAATAACACTACAAAACCAACCATTGGTTGATGAAAGGGCACATACAGATATTTTCCATCAAGAGTTCCCATAACATTAAGCAAATTTTCTTAAACGTTTCAAATTACAATTTTCTAAGTTCCAAAATGTTCTCTTACCCAACTAATCTTTGTCAATGTAAACAAACTAGAAAACCAACCTCCCAGACTTTAATGCATTGGTAACAAAGCTTTGTAAGAACAGCTATTTAAATGGCATTATCTGCTATTTGTCTTATTCTATATTGCCATTTTTTTCCCACTGAGTGCTAATAAGTGCTTGCTGTTGAAGAGGTTTACATTTAACATCTGTCACTTGTATCCAGAAGTAGCACCTACAGGGAACTGTCAAATAGATTGTTATTCTCCTCTGTAGCACCAGCAAATCTGTCTCACATCATTTACATTCAGATAGTTATAGGCATTCATCAAATCATTATGCTGACTGCCTCACTATTCTAATGTATAATGTCTCTTTAATGAGCCTCAAAAAATACAATATTCCTTGATTTATGACTGCTTAACTGAAAAATTATACAGATTGACAAAAAACTCATCATAAAGCATTTTTTTGTGTTCCCACTACCTTGCACTTTAAATTTAACAATGACTCTTGAGTTAATCTCACGATTTGTTTCTTTGACAAAAGAATTTATCAAATTTTAACGCAGTAGATTTCTCAGTCACTGCTGTTTTAACAAATATACTTTCACTTCAATGAGAGAGCAGTACAGAATTTGACAAATTAAAATCGATCCGTTTTTGTCAAAGAAATAAATGTATTGGACAATCTGGTTCAATATTATTGTGTGTCAATTACTGTGTACTTCCCAACTTATCACGTGGAATACTGCCATACCAGTCATGCACAAGTGACTCATAAATGAGCCAATTTACATGTTCAAGTAAATTGAACTATGCTTTATTGTAAAAACTTCAATTATTTCATACACAAATGGTTACCACCGGAAAACAGCTCTGCCATTAAAATCATGCTGCGGGATTATAAACATATCTAAAACACCAAACAGAAAGCTGAGAACAAGAGACAAATGCTTCGTTCACTTGACTGAACTTGGGCATTATACAGAGTTCAGTTCCTTCAGCTACATCTCCATGTGTTTATAGGTGCTATCAGTGTTCTGTCGGGAGTGTTGGGCTCCGGCTACCGAGACTGAAGAGCTTTGCAAACAGTGCTGGGTATAGCCCATTACAACTTGTAGCTGTGCCTTTGGGTACATATGAAAGTGCTATGCTCTATCTGAAGTTTCACTCACAACACAGATAACTTTTTACTCCCCTGTCCAGTATAGTCTGAACTTACACTCTAGACAGTCAGTACGCTTGTCCATTCATTTCTATGTAAGTTTCTGAAGCATAGTCTTGAGAACTTTCCTGCTTAAAAAATGCCACCCCTTCCAGAAGATTTCAGTGTAATGAGTGCAGATACAAACAAACGAGCGCTAGTATAACCCTGTACTGCCCGATTTCATATGCATCACTTCCCATTTCCAAATCATGAAACCAAGCTAAAAAGACCATCCACTCAATGCAGTAGAAATGTACAGAGATTTAAGCAACAGATGGCAAGCTGCAATCCCTAGATCCCTGCAAAAAGTCAACTTAAAGCAAAAAAACCCACACAAAATAACTTGCAATACTGCTGAATATTTAAGAGCCTGTACAGTAGATGCAGATATATTAAGATATGGCAGAAAATAAAATGCAGAAATTACAGACACGTTTGACCCTGACAGCATTAAATGCTCACTAACAATTCTCATTTCATAATTTTAGACCCACGTTTCAGTTGCTTCTCACTGAATATTCCAGTTAACATCAGTGTCTGAATTTCTATGATTTCAAGGAGTCAAATTTCTAAAAAATATAGGCTTATTATCAATGAACACACTGTATTTTATAATCTAGGAGGACTTGCATGTCTACACATTTCAACCACAAAAAATGACTGCCTATCAAAAAGCCAGTATAACATTCTTTGTTGTTTTTTGTTTTTTTTTTTTAGCTTATAAATGTTGGAACCTCCATGATGTTATTTTGGATGTGAAATTTATAACTCTGGATTAAGGGAAATAATGGGCCAACACAAATGCCTGTTACTGATAACTGAAGACCCAAATTTATAGACGTGGATACTTTATGAATTCAAAATATCCAGTCATTTCCATAAAAATAAGAAGGTGTATATCTCAGGTTAAAATCCAATTAAAAATAAAATCAATGACTATTAATCACAACAGACTAAGTCTCAGACTGCAATTCTGACCATCTCAGAATTACCTGTGTCCTTTGGTATTAACTGCGAGGCATACAAACAGGAGTAACATCAGACAATGCTCTATGTCTGTTAGTATTATTGATATTTCAAAGCTGTGCTAATACTAATTTAAAAGCTGGAAGTGATTAGGAGTAGTTGTTAGTCACATAGAGAGAAGGTGATAAGACCAAAGTAAATAGAGCTACCCCTATAGCCCCTTCATCTTGCAACTCTATTTCTTACCTTCTAACTTCATTGTTACATCTTCCATACAGAGTTACCACTTCTGAAAACTGGCTAATAGAGCCTGTGACTCTTGATTTGCCTTTCTCAATCTGAATTTCAGAAAAGAGAGTGGAGGAACATCAGTGAGAAGATGCTTTAAGCCTTTGCACTGTTCTTTCTTGTGTGTGCACATAAATATAGGGCAGTGTTTCTCTAGTAGAATACTAAATTAGTAATTTTCCTTGTGTTGTACAGAATTACCCAGGAAGCCAACAAAATTTTATACAATATGTTTCACACTGACTGTTTCAGCCTACTTACAGGAAAGTGGTGCTGTGAGTGGATTCAGTGCTTCAATCAGTGTAGTCTGCACACGGGAAGAAAATCCAGAGAGAGCACCATTTACTCATTAATTTTCTGCCTTTCTGTAGACACACCTAGGAAATAATCAGTAAAGGTAAGCATGAATAAATATAGAAAATAAGAAAACCAAATTTTAACAGTAAAAGAATACATTGAGTGATAATTTACTGCAAAGACCATTATTCACCAGCATGCAATTAAGACATTATAGAAGACTTAAATCCTGTAGTACCCGTGACTTCAGGGTTCCTCAATCTGAGGGCTAGCAGGTAGAATGAAAGATAGAATGAAACAGCTGTTATCACTACACCTAAATAGCCTGGGCGGGGAAGCATAACGACCAGGAACTGGTTCAGCCTTCCACAACAGCACAATCAGGTTTCCATTCAGCATGTAAAACAATGGCAGTACATGGAATACATTGCGTAAGTAGTCATGTTTATTTAATTGGTGAGTTCATTCGTAACTTATTTATTTATCAATTCAATTATTTGGTCTTTCAGTAGAAACAGAAGCAACTTCTACTCCTTCTCTTGGTTCCTTTTTACATACTTAGCAGAATTCTACTGAAAGTTAATTAAGAAGTGACAGGAGTAAGGCACAAAGAAAACCTGTTTACGTGTCTAGGTATTTCTTGTAATCAGCAGGGTTCATTGTATCTTGCTTCACATGAAAATGGTGCTGACAATTGCCAGTTCAATCTCTCTTTAAATAGCTGAACTCAAAGCTGGACTATCCACCAGATAAAAAATCTACTCCAGGGAGTTGGTAATTCTTACTTTTCAAAGACCTCCTTCTTATCTCCTGCCATCTAGGCTTTGCTGCAAATTAAACCCTGCTACTTCTTGTGATATCCAAACCAGACAGAGAAACAGTTTATGCTGATCTCCTTTTTGCAGCCATTTTATACATATCTATCCTCATTGTTCTCATTTCCTAAGTTAAATAAACATGGTTCTAAGTCTCCTTTTAATACCTCTCATAATTTCATGAATTATTGATAACTAGGCACATTGTATTTTTGAAAACTTAGAGCCTACAAGCTGTTTCACTGGACACTTACGCATTGCTCTACTAATGATCTGTGGAGAAAGAGCTCTAGTGGATCATGGTTTAGCAGTTTCAGTTATTCTAGCCCTTGTACCTTTGCCACTGATTATCAACACCATAAACAGGTAGATATTAGTATGCTATGACTCAAATTCATAAAGGGTGAATATACTGTTGCCATATACTATTGTAATATTCCTTCCTGAAGCATTAGAGTGGATTCCCAATCCTGTATTTGTGAAGTTAATTACTCTTACGTAGTGTCTGTGCTTGTTCTTAGCAAACCGTACGTCTGTTATTTTCCACCGTTTCTGGAATTTACTGTGAAAATTTTGAACTTGAGTGCTGTCTTCTAAAATGACTATAGCGAGAGTAATTTCTACTCTATTACCAAAACTACAAAAAAAAGTTACAGAATAACCTTAGACTCAATACAGACGCTTACAGAATTACAAGTCCTCTTCCCCACTCCCGGTAACTGGGGAAAAGAGTATGAGTAAAAGTTCCTTTTCTCCCTGAAAAAAAAAACAACTTGTATATTGACTTTAGACTAGTTTTATCTAGACCACAGTTCCTTAGCTTATTTAAGAGAATGACATGTGAGATTATCAAAACTGGTTTACTAAATTCAAGTTATGTCATAGCTCTTCTACCCCTTCAGATGTGCCGCTGCATTTTTTAAAGAGATAGACTAAGTCTGACTTGTTCTCTACTAATCGATGCTAGATGTTCATTCTTACTATCTCTTACAGATGCTTAGAACAGTTTGATAATTCAAGATTCCTCACAGAAATACAGTTAAAAGACCTATCTATAATTTTTTGTGTATTTCTTCAGGTCTTGTTGACAGACCCTTTCTGAGCTTTTGAAATTTCACTACCCTTCTCAAATAGTTGTTTGATTTTTTTCCATGCATTACTATCTTCTGGCTTCATAAATCATAGAGACAATGGTGACAGCACAAAATCAAGACCTGAAAAAAAGACAGTTCATTGCTTCTAGATGGCCTTGTAGTTAGATAATTTATACCTTTTTTTTTTCTAAGAGAAAGCATGAATTTCTGTGTAATTATTTTATTTTAATAGCTAAACTCATTGCATGCAAATGTATCATCACACCATTGATTACAACACTGGACTCAAAATTTTCTACTGCTTTCTATATGCTACTTAGAGGCTAACAGAGCATGGGATAAGTAATTAACTGTTTATGTTTTATGCAACTGTGCATGCATACATGTCGCACTATTTCTTCTGAATAGTTAAGATTTCCCTTCAGTAACAATGATCTTATTTGTTTAGCTTGCAGTAATTTTCATGCACAGAATAGGTTTATTCCTACTGAAAATGTTGTGTTTATGGACACTCCTGTTTTGGGACATCTAAATTACATTAATGGGTCAAGCTCTTCAAAGAGAGAGGTATATTCATCAGATTACTGGAAGCATTTTACTTAAGGGAAGAATACAGAAAACAAAATCAGATGACTAAGAGCACTCAGAGCAAGCCTCTCATTTCCCCAGGTTTATCTGTTGCAGCTCACAGTGGAGATAAGAGAGGCTGGTCTCAGTAAACCATGTGTACACACCTGTCTGCAACGGCAACCCTGGTATAGCCTCTCCCTCACTCCATCTTCTTAATAAGCTGAGCTTTATAGTGAGTGTCACATTGTTTCGTGTTCCTTTACCTTGTCACAGAAATGGGTGAAGAAGGATATAAAGAGATGCATATTCATGGCAACAAATAATTTTCTATGCCTTTATTAACTGCATTTTTTTAAGCTTCTCTAATATTCTAGTTCAGCTTTGTCCTTCTCAACACTTGGTCCCCTCTGGTCTATGTTTTCTTTAATATAGAGATGGGCATCAGGGACTACAACTTTCCACAAAACTTAGTGTGTATCCTGTACTTCTACTATAGGATTATGAGCAAAACTGTATTTCGGTGCCTAAGGAAAGTTTATTTTAGAGGTTGCCAAAACCAAATGCACTGAATTTCACTTCCCTACCACCTCCCCCCAACCTTTCTGCTTGAACAAGGCTGTGGGATCGTCATCTCTTTGGCATATAAAAGCAATGAGAAATATCAGCTGTCCCTAATGAGAAGACTATTTTAACATCTGTATCTCATTTTTAAGTACTAGGTTAATTTTTTTTCATGAGACTTTCTTTGGCTTCTCTACTCTTTAATACCCCACCCTTAACATATAAAATGACCCTCAGAAAAGCAGTTCAGCCCTGTAATTCTACTACTTTCATGATAATAGAAACCCAGATAAGGAATACCTATCAAAATAGTGTCAGAAAATTATCTGCTCATTCCAGTCTCCTTTTTTTTTACTTTATTTTTCTTATCTTCCAGCAGCACATGCCTGGCTACTACCCAAATACCCTCACAAAGCTCATAGATAAATAAAATAAATTAAAACTTAAAAAAAACCCAAAAAACCCCAAAACCACAAACAACACCACTCTCACAAACAAAAATCCAAATAAAGCCAAACCAAACAAAAAAAAAAAACCCACCCCAAAACTGCTGGCTCTTTTGCTACTGAACCTGTAAGGTGTGTTAAAATGAATTTTTTTTTTACCTTGATTATCAGACATTGCAAAGTACAACACAGAAAACAGCAGCTTAAAATACACTTGAATGTAATAGCAACATTGCAAAGTACAACACAGAAAACAGCAGCTTAAAATACACTTGAATGTAATAGCACCTTACAATTACAAAATAAGAGATTAAATTTAGACAAATTTTTTCCATGTGCTCTGGCAAAGAGAAAAAATACGTCTTAATATATGTGGAAAAAAGAATCACTGCAAATTATAATAAATGTCTATAAAATGCGGCTAAATGTGTACTTTTCATGTGTTAATGTTCATTATATTGCATCAAATGAAGAGGATTTACATTTTCAATACACTTACTATATCTGAACTGTGATATATGAACTGTGATATTAACTACTTTAATACAGTAACAATGTGTTTCACTAACTTTTCTTTTCCTCCAAAGATATTTGGGAGAATTAATTGTAGCCAAGATATCAAATACACATCCTGATCTCACTAGAGCCACAATTATTTTATTGTTATTAACCAAGACTATTACATACAAGGCACTGCACATCATGATTTAGTCCACTGAGAGTGGCAGGACACTATTTATGATTTGACAGGATGCCACTGTAGTAGGTATGCTGACTATTTAATGTCTCTAGAAAGTCTCTAATTCCCTTGACTAACTCATAAAATTAACTTTCATTGTCCTCTTGCATGAGTACTGATGACAAAATGTAATCTTATTACAAGAGAGAAAATGTCTAATGGTAGTTTCTTTAGTAAAACATTTTTCTTCAGAGATTTAATTTATAAGATTTCATCTTGCATGAATTATATTCAGTGTTTCAAAGCACATAGTAACCTTTCAGTATTTCTGTGGTCCTCTTTCGGTGTACTGTACAAACTCTCAGAAGTGACATATCGTCAAACTGTCAAGAATCTACTTGATGCATGTCAAAGCCTCACTATTCAGAACTAGTGAACCCAGACACCCAAGCAGTAAAAAACATAGTGAATTTTTACTCTGAACCTTCACTATAATGTATCCATGTATGACTACCACAGCAAAGTAGTAATAGCTCTTGGCAAACAGCATTCATCTGGGCTGAAAAGCTGTCAGCAGCAATATGGTAGATGTCAATTAGAATAAAGTATGAGATGCAAACACATTTGCCAATTACATGCATTAGACCTCATAATGACTGATGTCACAAATGTAGTTTGGTGATAAATTATCTTAAGGACAGTAATTATATTTTTCCATCAGTTGAATGTACCCATTTTGAAGTTACAAAACGAGATCCGCAGAAAAATCTCCGTATACACAACAGAAACAACAGGAATGTCATGGGGCAAAGTGGCTTCCTGTTTGTTTTGTTTTTTTTTCCAGATAGACCCACCTGAGACTTCTATGAAAAATAATTATTATTCAATTTTTTTATTATATACTATTTGCAACAAAATGTGTATGGCATCTTTATAAAACAAGTTCACCAATGATTTTAAATAACAATTTTGAAATGTGTTGAAAACATTATGGCAACTTAGATTGAAGAATACTTGGATATTCTAAAATAGGCATTACCAAAAGAATTGCATGACTTCAGGGAAAAAGGAACTGGTTAATTTAAAATGGGGAGGATATAATTAAAAAATTACTGGCTACAGAGTACACTCTTGGAAGATGCGTGGGAGAACAGGCAATGCCTGAAGAACAGGCAAAGAGAGTAGGAGCAAAGTATAACAAGTAAGCATAAAGAGCCATTTGGGTCACTTATCTTCGTGGATCTTCCTCATCAGTTTTCTTTGTGTGTGCCTTTGACAAGGCATTCCCTACAGCGTAGCTGCAGCAAATTAACCACATCCTCCTTTTAAACTCTTCTGCTATCACAGAACATCAGGAGTTGGAAGGGACCTCAAAAGATCATCTAGTCCAACTGCACTGCCTGAGCAGGATCACCCAGTTTAAATCACACAAGAGTGTGTCCAGACTGACCTTGAATGTCTCCAGAGAAGGAGACTCCGCAATCTCCCTGGGCAGCCTGTTCCAGAGCTCTGTCACCCTCACAGTGAAAGATTTTTCCTTATATTCACTTATTGCTACCTTGAGGATGAGGATTGCTAAGGCAGAAGCAAGAGTTGTTTCCCAAAACCATATATCTGTCTCACACACTGACATCCAGACATGCATACACAGGACAGACAGGACAGTAGTGGCAATGTCTAGCGACCATTCAGAGCAGCAGAAGCATCAATGGGCGGCAGACTGACACTGTTAGAAATACAATGGTACACACTGCTTACAAAACTGCAGGCACCTTTCAGTGTACTGATGGGTATCAAGTCTGAACCAATGGTACCAACAGTTGGATAAAAAGCAGTTCAGAGGCAGGCAATGGAAAGAATATTGTGTTAGAAAATCCTTGTTTAAAGAAGGCTTTTTTTCTCCAGGGTAAACTGAGAACTCACTGAGAACACTCATTCATCAGGCTGCTTAGCAAAAGAATCCCAGAATCGAGTGCAAATTGGGAGGCAGGTCAGTTGGTATCTGGATCATCAAGTGTGCTGAGAACAAAGGAAGAAAGCAGAATTATAACAAGTTCCACACCTGTGTGGAACTTCTCAGCTTAGCTGCATCAACATGTGAATAACTGGGATTTAGATAGGAAAGACCATGCTCTTGGCAAGGCCCAGAGAGAGGTTGTGGAGTCTCCTTCTCTGGAGATATTCAAAACCCACCTGGACACTGTCCTGTGCAGCCTGCTCTGGCGGGGGGGTGAACTAGGTATGGAACAGGCTTCCCCAGGGAGGTGGTTGAGTCACCATCCCTGGATGTATTTAACAGACAGGAAGATGAGGTGCTCAGGGATATGGTTTATGAGAGGACAGGTATGGTAGGACTCGATGATCTTAATGGTCTTTCCCAACCTTGCGATTCTGTGATCTCCAGAGGGCCCTCCAACACCTATGGATCTGTGAATCTGTGATTTTCCCCTGGCCCTCTGAATTCATAGCTCAGCTATACTCCTCATAGATATGCAGTCACCCAGGATGAGCTATCTCTGCTTAAAATTTAATAATAAGTCTCAGACAGATGTTGGCTTTATGAAAGTACAACCCTGATTTAGTTGTTATTGAATTTAAGCTCTCGTTAGCCACAATTCAAGTACAGTTTTATAAAAGGAGCTGTTGTAAGATCTGCAGTAGAAATTTAGTAAAAGTGAAGTTATGGCATACACTGACAGCTGGTAAATAAGGCCTTTTAAAGGATAATGAGCCAAAGTTATGCAGTCCTTTACAAAGAATTTGTCAAATATGGCAGGAAAGTGGCCTTTGCAATGGGTTACACACAATATACACATATGTACACAACTAATGCAAGGGTTTGAGTCTAATAATGGTAAGCATTGCCACATTAAGTGAATACAAAAATTGAGTCACAGCAAAACAAATGGGATTAATCACTGATGAACTGCATACACGCAGAATGAAAGTAACTGCCTTCACAGAAACAACAACGACAAATACTCCTTTAAACAGCAAAAAGGGATTGGATCAAAAACTGAAATTAAGCCCAAAATTTCTAAATAAGCAGTTATGCACAGATGAGGCAGGGAGTGTGCATGTATTGTAGCATATGTATTAATACCATTAGAAATCTATGAATGAGTGTGATTTATGATTCTAAATTCATAATTTAATGAAAATTCATAATGTAATGAAAGGGAGAGATGGTGCCTTTAATAGATATATTTAAGTTTATGACACCTAAAACAGGTGCCTCGAGTTTGAACAATGTGGCAAGACTTCATCTTACTTGGCTTCTGTTCTTTTACTATCATATTCTGATTATATGGTTTTAACAGCAAGGAAAGTTTTGCATCAGAGCAAATACAATTTTAAAGCAGAATAATGAATTAGTTAACAAAAGAAAGAATTAGAATGAGATTCAGAAAATCAGAAGTAAAAAAGGTTTCATTTATTTATTTGTTTTGTTTTAGGTACCAACACTAGTTAAGGAAACAGAAACAATAATAAATTAGATGTCACTGTATAGAAAAAAATAACCAAAATGAACATACTAAGCAAACTTTTGGGATTCGTGGATTTGAAAAAAATAATCCAAATGAAAGCAAACATCACATAGTTTATCTGCTGTAAACAGCTTTGGTCAGTTTTGCAATACTGTAAGGAAATAACCTTTCATAAATAACACAGTTCCCACAGAGCTTCTCTAGTCCCATTTTCCTGGACTATTCTATCCCACACAAGACTTATCCACCTGTGTCCTATAACTCCAGAATCTCCTTACTGATATTTGATTTTTTTGCTGATGTTCACACTTAAAGCAAGCTTTTCTACATTTGTAAAATATAGCTCTGTGTTTATGTGCACAGGAAGATGTTACATTACCTCTTTTGCTACTCTAGACTTAACCAATTGAAATCTCTGCAGCTCGTTTGCATCTTTTTAGAAATGGGGGACCAGGAACTCACATATTATTCCATACTTGGAATAAGTAGTTGATATTTATCATTTTCCCTGAGTCAGAAAAATATGAACTACCCAGCTATTTTAAATATTAAATTACGATTGTCAGAATTGTACTCACAAAGATTACAGGATAACTTCCTAAGAGTCAACACCTCTAAAACCTCTTATTATGCATCTAAAATTATACTTGGTTTGTTGTTTTTTTTTTTAAATCTCAACTGCCATCTTATCACACAATCACTTGGAATCATCAGAACCTTCTGAAAATAATTTTTCAGTTTTTCTATTTCAACACCAGCTTAATACCAAGTAAATGACATTCAATAAATTTTCTAATTTTATTTAATGTGCACTATATGAATTATATGGTAATTCATAATAATTGTTTTCATAAATTTCCCTAAACTTTGGTGTAATTTCAAATATCAAAGTTGTGAATTAAGAATAGAAATTGATTTCTTTGAGGAAAGTAGCCTTACGAAAGCTGGCAAAATGCCAATTCTCAACTACTTTTTGGCAGCAACGGTTACTTTCTGAATCCAACTCATGAACGCATTCTATTCTTTTGAACAAGGAGAGCAGGAGAAAAGAAAATCCTCCTGCTCATGCTGTGGAAAGACTGTAAAAGTCTTACATGTCCCTGTGCCCGCTAAGTCACTCTCATCCTTGAAAGAGAACACTGTTTCCCTGTTCAGCTTCCAGTTCCCACCAAACGTGTATTCATATATTTTTAGTAGGGGTAGGAGAACAGTTCTGCTTCTCACCTTTCCATCTTCAGGAGTAGCTGTAAGGAAGCTGATGATGAGTTTCCCTGATGTACAAAACACTACTAAAAGGGATTGTCCAGCTTAGAATGTAAGTCAAGGCTGCTGTAAATGCCAACTGACATTTCACTGAGCTTAATAAAATGTGAGATTTTATGGACCAGTATATTAAAACAAGGTAGAATAGTTTAATACTGCTGAAGTTGTTGGAAAGTGAAACCCAGGAACATATTCTTTAAACTTAAAATGGTTAGTAAGATTAGAGGTGAAGATAAGTAATTTGTTAGCAGCCTTCCACTATTTGAATAAACAGGTGGGTCTACAGTCACCTGAATATAAAATCCTTCATCCCAACTCCATTTAAAACGCAACATTGATTCATTCAACCACACTTTATCATTCACAATGTGAACTTTACACTGATTTGTCTATTCTGCTTGAAAGAATCCATCAATAATAATCTAAAATATTTTCTTCTAATTATTGTCATATTTCTCAAATGATACTGTTTCATGTTAGTGGTATATGAAAGAAAATTTTTATTAAAATACGAAGGACACAGTTTTGGCCAACTGCCAAAAGAGATACACTGCTGAGTTCACATTGACATAACCTCCATGAGCTCTCTAGCATGTACTGAATCTAGAGAAACAAGCAGAGAACGTATCTGTTGTTCCTCAGTGATAAATAACATTACTTCAAATGCACATACAATTAATCAACTTTAAAAATTATAAACAAACACAGACCAGTGTTTTGATGGGTTTTAGACGAGTGCTCTTTCTAGATACTTCTCTTGATGTTAATAGTTCCGTGCACACAAATAAAGTTTTTTGGGAAAACATGACTGGAAAACTAAAATTTGCTATTGTGGTGGTTGTTATTATTGTTGTTATTAACTATTTATTCACTATTATTAAGAATGAGTAGGAGACAGTTTTTCTTTCTTTCTAAAATCCAGAATTCAATTGCTGTGGGGAAAAAACAAAAACAAACAAAACCACCTCCCCCCCAAAAAACCAAATAAGAACAACAACAACAAAAACCCCACCCAAACAACAACAACAAAAAAACACAGAATCATTGTGCTCAGAGTTTAAACTGTGTTGTAGAGGAAAATCAGATGATAAAAATCTAAACTATTCTGATTAGGACATATTATGGTGAGAAAAGGAAAAGGAAGAATGGATTACTTCAATTAAGGGAATGTGGGTGCCAGTTGTGCATGCATGGTAGCTCCACAGCTGCAGAAAAATCATGATGTTTGTTTGTTCATGTCTTAATACTAAAAAACCATCTGTTTAGGCTAGCAAAACCTGTTGGGCTATATTACAGTGTATAGCCAATCTGATGTGCAATACTCCATCTAATCATATGAGTTCTGGTGTCACGCAGGGTATTTCTGACTCATGAGCATTTGTCTCTTACTCTGTTTTCTGCTTTATACCTTCTTTAGACTCCAGAGTAAAATATTCCGCAGTATGCAGGTGAGGAAATCCATTTTAGCCACTCATAACTCCTTTATCATTCTTTTTCAAAATGCCATTAAGATACAGTCTGCTGATGGCTATAAAAATGAGAAATCTGAAAATGACTATATGTGTTATGTCTTGAAGCTATAGTAAAATTCATTAAAATTATCCAATAAAGTATGGAGTTAATCATTAGTTTCAGGTATGATATATTAGTGCAATGCTCTGTCATCACAAGAATCTTTTTTCTTTTTATGATCTATCCCTATGAAATTTTTACATTAGCTGCAAAATTGGTTGTCTCAATGACAGGAGGGCCTTATTTAAAGGACAGACAATTTTTGCCTTTAAAATATGCTTGCCCAATGAGGATTCTGAAGAGGGCATATGTACACTAGTCTATGTATAGCCACAAGGAAAGTCTGAATAAGCACAATCAATCTAAAATTAAAATTAAATATATTTTGGCAATTACTTTTATACAATACAAAAATTCCTATCTTTATTCAAGGCATTAGATTCCATTACATGTTGCCATTTCTTGAGTCATAAACTCATATTTATTGTATTTGTATCTTGATTTTACATTAAACTGAGGAAGTCCATGTAAACACACTGGACAGAAAATACAAATCACAATTATTTGAAAGTTACACTGAAATCACTAAGAGATCCATATGTATTTTTTCCTTGTTATGCTTTCAATGTCTAAGAAGTAGATGTATCCAAGTTCAATTAAATCTACATTAGAAAATCAACTGGCTTGTATACAGGAAGTCCGCAAGAACACCGATTGTGGAAATATTTAGCAAAAACTGATCTCAAAGTATTCCCTTTTTAAAGGCCATCAACCTCTGAATATTTTGAGGGGAAAAGAGGGGGAAAGACTTAGTATCAAAAAACTGAACCTTCATAGCCAGAGGAAAAAGAAATAGTCCAATAGACCTAAATGTAATAATCTCTCTTTATTAACACTGATGTTCTTTAACCCCAGCAGGCAGCTAAGCATATGCAGCCACCCGCTCACTCTCTCTACTTGCAGGATGGGGCAGAGAATCAGAAGGGTAAAGGCGAGAAAACTCATGGTGTAAGATAAAGACAGTTTAATAGCAAAAGGCACACACACACACACACACACACACATACACACAAGCAAAGCAAAACAAGGAATTCATTCCCCTCTTCCCGTGAGCAGGCAGGAGTTACCCAGACCCCAGAAAGATGGGCTCCATCACACTTCACAGTTACTTGGGAAGACAGATGTCATCACTTTGAATGCCCACCTCTTCTTCCCTCAGCCCTTTATGACCTGTGCATGATGCCGTGCGGTATGGACTATCCCTTGCTTGCTGGCTTACTTGCTGGAGAGGATGTATGAGGAACACAAAAGGCCTTGGCTCTGTATCAGCACTGCTCAACCGTAACAAAAACCTCCCTGTATTATCAACACTGTTTTCAGACCAAACCCAAAGCACAACCCCATATTAGCTAATACGAAGAAAATTAACTCCATCTCAGCTGAAACTAGGACAAACATTATCCCAAGTGTCCTAACTTAAACATCTTAAGGCACGTCATATATTGGTTCTCAGAAGTCAGACAGTTGTATTTCTAAATGCTGAAATAGCTGTGTGGTTTAGGTAAATAATCTACATGAAAAGCAACACTGAACATTTGGTACCAGATTATTTTATTAACACTGATCTAAAGATAGGTTCATTATCCAGAGAAAGAATGAAAATGTTTATATACCGGGATGTTACTATCAAAATTAAAAATTTTGACTTAATCAAAGGGTGTGAAAAAGCAGCATGTACTTGGCAGCACCCAAAATAAAGAATATTTTTAAAATAAAGAATATTTTTTTTAAATCTTCTTCACCTTATCCTTTTTTTACTGGGATAATGCTTGCCTTTAAATTATTTTAAATGCCTGTAGTATGACATGGCTCCACACCACACACAGGTAAGAAGTTAACATACTGCTGATTTTGGAATTTTCCCTAGATTGATCATGTCGGTTCGGTGTATTTTGTGATAAATCTATAGACACTGATGCAAAGTTTATTGAATATTAATGGAGGAGAACTAGACTACTAACACACTTCAGAGGCATTGTGGTGGGTTGACCCTGGCTGGAGGCCAGGTGCCCATGAGAGATGCCTTGTCACTGCCCTCCTCAGCTGCATAGAAGAGGGAAGATAACATAAAAGGCTCATGGGTTAATATGTGGAGAGGGAAAGATCACTCACCAATTACCATAACGGCCAAAACAGAGTCCATTTGGGGCAAAATAATTTTATTGAATTGAAATATTGGGCTTGAAACAGCCCACCCCTCCCTTCTTCCTGAACTCAACTTCACTTTCAATTTCTACTCCTCCTCCCCTCCCCAGCTGCACAGGGGGATGGGGAATGGGGTTGCAGTCGCATGTCATCACTGTTGCTCCTTCCTCTTCAGAGAAGTACTCCTCACACTTTTCCCCTGAGCTAGTGTGGGGTCCCTCCCATGGGTACAGTCCTCCACCACCTTCTCTAACATGAATCCTCACCAGCTACAGTTCTTCATGAACTGCTCCACCATGGGGCCTTTCCATGGGGTTGCAAGTCCTGCCAGCAAAACCGCTCCAGCTTGGGCTCCTCTTTGCCTGGGGCCACAGGTCCTGCTTCACCATTGATACAGAGAGGGAAAGTTCATAAATCTGGAAATTGCAGATAAATTAATTTTAAAAGAACACGATGTAAATTGCAGGTGATTTTTTTTTTTTTAAAGGCAACGTCTAACTATCCTGTTAATCTACATTAACAGTAAAAGTAGGCACGGGCATATCTATGTTTTGCCAGGATATACATACCATCTAGTAAAATGGATTCTTGTGGTCCTGAAATAGCTTGTCTCTACTCATATTTTCTTGAGTAAATATACTGTAGTTTCCTGTCACCGCAATAACATTTTTAAGTTAAAGGATTGTTTTTCTCTGTCACTAGTCTGCAATGTAAGAGTGCTTAAGAACCTCGTACTTAGTCACTCAGAAAAGAGTTGGGGAGAGAACCTCTAATACTGGCATTATCTGCTCTCTGCATTCATTCTCAAGCATTTATGTATCTTTCCAGTGATTTGGGTATCTGAAGGACTCTATGCCAACATACATACACATTTTATATATACAGATACGCACACATTAAAAATCATATTTATACTTGAAAAGAGGAGGAATTTATATTAAAAGACCCTCCCTTAATAAAATCTTGTTTCCTAACTCCATCTGCTAATAGAGTCATGAAATGAATGCTCCAGAAAATTAGATTTCAGGTGGTTCAGAGTACTTCCTTTGAATGCTATTTCTAATACTTCTCACAAAGTATTCAAGATCATTGCTATTTCATGCTGTCAAATTACAACTTCTCTTTGATGAACATAGACTCCTAACGGCAAAACATTGATGTTTCAAAAAAATCCTCCTATTATGCAGGTTTCTCTGTCAAATCACATTACAGCTTGCTTTGTTTTTTTCAAAATGTGCATCTTCAACAGATATGTGGTACACACAGATCACAGAATATATCTTCTCCAAGAACCAAGACTTGTGGGTTTGTATATTTTTTGTGCAGTATACTTACTAAAATACTGGCAGCATTATTTTTTGCAGACTGATTTTGGTCTAATTTCTCTGTGATTTCAACAGTCGTTTCTTCCCAGTGAGGGATTTGGTATTTTATTTGGGAGTTAAGTTTCAGAATCAGTAATTTAAGTTGGAAATAGCATTAAGATCAAGTCCAACTTTTAAGCAAGCACTACCAGATCCACCACTAGAGCATGTCAGTAAGCACCACCACATATATGTTTTCCAATACCTCCAGAGATGGTGAATCAGTCACCTCCCTGGGCAATGTGTTCCAGTGCCTGACAACCCTTTTAGCGAAGATTTATTTTTTTTCCTAATGTCCAATCTAAACCTCCTCTGGTGGGAGGAGAGGGCATGACGTGATAAAATGCTTCACTTGAAACAAGATTTTAAAGTGAACAAACTTAACTGAGATAAATACTGAGGTCATATAGAATAGTTTCATGTGAAAAATATAACACGTTTTCTTGTCACTCATTCTAGATTTCAACCTGTTCATCTTCAGGGCTAGCAGAAGAGCATGACAACATATACAACACATATCTCTGTCCATGGCAAGTAACCATAGTCACAGTCCTCTATGGCCATGCCATTAACAGTACCCATGCAAAAAGTAAGAACAGCTGATCAGCAAGAGCTATAAGAGAACTGTTTACAACTGAAACTGACTTTAACCAACGTAAACACCTAACTACCTTTCCAAAATATTTTCTCCCTGTATTTTCTCCTATTAAAAAGAAAGCAGTGAGACAGAAATAAAGAATCCAAGAAGCTGAATGAAGAGCAAATTTCTGTGAAATCTCACAGAGTGAGATAATTTACTTTTTCAGTTGTTAATACTATAAGGATGAGCACTGAAAGAAATATCAATCTGTTTAAAAATTACTTTAAGGGTATTTAAATGGTTTTTTTTTGTATGAAGGCAAATAGCATTACTATAAAATATTTTCTTGAACACTACACTGCCCCAAGATCTCCTCTTCTTCATAAGAGCAAGCCAATGTCCAATTTAGTTTCTACTAGAAATACACCTTTAAAACACTGGTCCGGGAACACCACTACTTCAACACCTACTTCTAAATAAAAATAGAATAGACTCTTGGGCAGAGCTGTGGGAAAAAAGTTTCATAGACCAACTTCATCTGAAAAGATAAGTCTGTCTTCTTGTCAATGTAAAGTGTAAGTATTAAAAGCTATGAAGTAAATCAATCCATCTAAAGAAAATGGTACAGTAATAGCACAATGAAAACTCCAGACTAAAATTTCATTGACTTAAAACCAAATTAAGCTTTCATGAAATTATATTCTTACTTCACTGAATTTCCAGAATCAGTTGTTCATAGTAATAAACTACTATTTAACATTTTAGAAACAGTTAGAGACATGTACTAAGGTGGCGACATGTTTCATGCATTTTGCTTTTTTGTCTATATACAACAGTTTTCTATTTCAGATCATATATGAGCTGACTATAGCTGCATGAACATATAGGTAATAAACTTAGGTATGCACTAATGGCTTTGTTTGCACAACTAAGAGGCCACACTAATAAACCAGTAATTTGCTTGATATTTAAAAAAAATATATATATTTCAGCAAGACTAGTCTCATACAAGTTTTTTATCAGAGAACTTCACTTACGTTAAATATAAAAAAATATAAACATCAATATTGTATTACATAGTGTAAAACAAATTTCAAACAAAACATCCAACTTCTATTACAATCTTCTGTCTGAAATTCTAAGACATAAAAAATTCTTAGTTCCAAGCATAAATACCTGAAAAATTATAATTGCCTGACATATTTTTCATTTCATTCTAAAGCGCTGAATGATACCTGTGCAAATTTTATTTCTATTCCGAAAACAAAAGATTAATAAAGTAATAATTATAATTTTTTGTAATGAAGCTTAACTTTCTACGACAATCACAACCTTTCAAATAAATAACATTAGAAAAGTTTAAATTTCAAAATGTATTTTAATGACTTCTTAGTCCGCAATTTTTGTATTTTAGTCTATATGTGTTTTTTTCTCAGCATATTTACTTCTCCTTAAGTTACAAAAAGTAGAAAGCCAAATGTTAATCATTCAAACCTAAGTATTACATTGTGTTTTTATGTTATTTTTATTAATATAATCATTGAATTAACAGGTCATGTTTACCTACTCTACCTATTTACCTGCTGAAGATAGCATAAAAAATACCAACATCTAACTGTTTACTCATCAAATATTGGTTAATTGTATACTGTTGTAGTAGATCAATGCACCTGAAATAAAACTGCTTCAGTCTCTAGGGAAACCATTAAGTCTCTAATTGATGTTTGAAACAAGAGAACTGGCTGTACTTAATATGTATTTCATCTGTTCTGAAATAATTTCCTGGGCTTCTACCACTGAACCTGCAATAAATCTCCATGCACTCAGTCCCTCTTTCAGCACCTAAAATATCCCATGTACTTTTGGTCAGACCAATGTTGAGCTAAGAATGGCACCATAAATATCCTGGGAAGAATCTGATTTGCATTAACAGAGAAAATGAGTTACTACAAGATTTCGTATTTCCAGCATTAGCAAATCTTTTTGAAAGAGGCAATTTTTTTATTATTTTTTTTAGAGTTGGCAGGAGATATTGCAAAATGAAAAAGGAGATCATAAATCGGATGTTCCTTACATCAAAGTGCTTTTGCTTTGACATCATAATCAAGTAGTTTCTACAGTATGTGCCACTGTTGGCAGGTTAAGTAGGAAAGAACATTCTGCACACCAGATGTCTAACTTTCCTGATGGAAGTGTAACGTATAGTTTGGGGAAAGAAGGTTCTACCTCATTCTGAGGGATTTTTATATTCCTCAGAATAAAGAAACTACCCAGAAGTCTTTTTAGGGTTTGTTCTTTTTTTTTTTTTTTTTTTCTTAAATCATTACAGATAGGAAGATGAGAATCAGTTTTAGAGAGGTACAACACAGGGTAATCTACAACAATCATATTCTTTATAATGGTGTCATATCCCTAACTCACGTAATTTGTCTCCAGCTTCATTTTTTCCCCCATTCGTTTGAGAAGGATCACAGAATCACAGAACATTAGGAGTTGGAAGGGATCTCAAAAGATCATCTAGTCCAACCCCTGTGCCTGAGTAGGATCACCTAGATTAAGTCACACAGGAATGTGTCCAGAGTGGTCTTGAATGTCTTCACAAAAGGAGACTCCACAGCCTCTCTAGGCAGCCTGTTTCAGTAATCCGTCACCCTCACATTGAAAAAGTTGTTACTTATATTCAGATGGAACTTCCTATAGTCCAGTTTGCACCCATTTCCCTTTGTCCTATCACTGCCCAACACTGAGAAGAGCCTGGCTCCATCCTCCTGACACTCACCCTTTACATATTTATTGACATTAATGAGGTCACCCCTCAGTCTCCTCTTAAGCTAAAGAGACCCAGCTCCCTCAGCCTGTCCTCGTAAGGAAGATGTTCCACTCCATCATCTTGGAGGCCTGTGCTGAACACTTTCAAAGAGTTCTATGTCCTTCTGGAACTGAGGGGCCCAGATCTGGACACAATACTCCAGGTGCGGTCTCACCAGGGCAGAATAGAGGAGAAGGACCTCTCTTGATCTACTAGCTACCCCCTTTCTAATACACCCCAGGATGCCATTGGGCTTCCTGGCCACAAGGGCACTCTGCTGGCTCATGGTCATCCTGCTGTCCACCAGGACCCCCAGGTCCCTCTCACCAACACTGCTATCCAACAGGCCAGTACCCAACCTATACTGGTACCTGGGGTTGTTCCTCCCCAGATACCAGACCCAACACTTGTCCTTGATAAATCCCATTAAATGTCTCCCTGCCCAGCTCTCCAGCCCATCTAAATCTTGTTGAATGGCAGCACAACCTTCTGGTGTGTCAGCCACCCCTCCCAGCTTTGTGGCATCAGCAAACTTGCTGACTGTGCACTCTATTCCCTCATCCAGGTCATCAATGAATATACTGAACAGTACTGACCCTTGAGGGACTCCACTAGTTACAGGCCTCCAGCCAGACTCTGTCCCATTAATGACAACTCTCTGTCTTCTTCCCGTCAACCAACTCTCAATCCACCTCACTACTCTACCTGCCAGGCCACACTTCCTAATATGCTTGTCTTATCACTGCATTAGATAATCTAAAGGCCAGTAATTTCTAGAATAATTTTTGTTTTTCTTTCTTGTCCTTACTTTTTGAATAATCAATAATGATTAAGCCAAGAACAACATTTCCTGGACTTTTAATGTCAGCCAGAAAGGAATTAATTCTATTAACTTCCCGTGCTTAGAAAGAATTGGTCCCCAATTAAAAAAAAAATAAATATCCAAGTTAAAGCTACAAAATCAAATCAGTTTTATAAGCTCAGTGTGGAATACTTTGTTTCATGAACACAGTCTTAGCACTAGTGCAGATTTCCCCACATTATTATTGAGATGGCACCCCTAAAATGCAGTCTGGCTGCTCTTAATAAAGTACTTCAGCAAACTCAGTAAATTACTTTCCTCAATTAAATAATCAAGGATATAGGAAGACAATCAGTTATACTCAAGGATGTGGGAAATATTCCACTGAATTTTAGTTTTTATTAGTTATTGTGGAGAAAGAAATTACTTTTTTTAGTGTCTGGTCACTAACACAACATAGTGAAATCAATGTGAATTTGATTCTCTACTGTAGTATGCAGTATCAACAGACGATGCAAAGTTACTGGTCATTTATCAGTCATGACACCTAATTACTAGTTAAATATTTAACTTGGCTTCTGATATCAGAAAAAGCTCCACACAAAAGTTTGTGTGCAGTGTGTTCTGTGGGCAAGTTCTTTTCACAAGTGTCCAAGCTAAAGTGTGCTGCCCATATGAGATCTCGTTTCCATATGTGCAAAATGGCAGAGAACATATATAAATTCTGTTTCTACAGACTTTGCTATGAACTGGAAAGGTAACAGGACTCCAGTATGAGCAGAGAAGCAGACTCTTTATAAGTTTCTCTCTTTGCTGATTGCTATTGCAATATAAAGGAATTAATTCCTAGCATCCCAGTGCTATATTGTGATCACAAAGATATACAGTACATACCATTAATATACAGCTTGGAAAATACTTTAAACATGTATACGTAATACAAAGGTTTCAGGATTAAAGCTATGAAGGGAATTTGATCAGTTTATGAACAGTATCAGAAGGACAGCGTTGCTCATTACAATGAAGCTTTCAATTAAGTGACTTTCACACCCTTTCACTAGTATATCTTGAAAATTAAGCTAACCTTCGTGTTTCTAAAACACTATTTTCAGTTGAAGTTAACAAGGCATGAGTAAACAGACTCTCACTGTGTGTTTCAGTGCATTTACCCTCACTTCATACTGTGATTCATCACAGTCTGGGTGCAGTGATTTGAAAGTCCTATAACACACTAATGCATTACTGATAGGTATTTTCATTTATTAAAAGCAGTACCAGAATTCTTAGAGTATTTCAAAGCCTTGTTCCTCTATAACAACTTTGGCAGAGACCCTGACATAGCTGAAAGTAGCTGATACACTTTACAAAAAAAAAAAAAGAGCATTGACATGAAGTGGACTCTGTTCTCAAGATGCGGTATATAGAAAGTATTGTCTGTTCTTTCTAATTGGCAGGAACAGGCCTCTTCCTCCCTTAGATAAATATGCAATGGAGAGAAAAGAGAGCACCCTGCTACACAGCGTCCTCATAAGGGAAGGTAACCATACTAGACATCCATCCTTTATCATAAGAGAACAATTGCACTGAAAGTAAAAACGACATTCAGGATCTGTGGTTGCTGGCTTTCCATGTGTACATAAAGAAGTTGTGTGGCACTGCTTAAGTACCAGAAAGCACTTTACAATTTATTCATTCCTTTAAGAACCTGAAAAATACTGGTGAGCTTGAACAAAAGATCTATACAATATCACAAACCCCAGGGGATTTTCTGACATTAACCCTGATACCAACATTAGTCTTTCAGCATTAAAAAAGTGTTACTGTGCACAATCATAAAGCTTTGAAATAAAGACAGCAGGCCAAATTAAATTTGAATAGAAACCAATGATCTTCCTATCCATTAATCAGGTACAGAATTGCAGATAAGATATTCGTCAAATAGACATTTATGTATCATAGTCCTGAATTGCTGAGATCCAGGGTAAAAAAAAAAAAGCAGAGTAAAGGTCTTTGGCAAACTTACCTACAACATATCTCAGGAAAAGACCAAGAGCAAGGGCCTGAGCTCCAGATCAGCTTCACAACACAGCTGTTTCACACTGCCTACCACAAGTCAGTTGTGCCACCTCATGGGCAGCTGTACCCATGATGGAGATGTCTAGAGTCCGGACACTGGACCTCTGGACCAGTAGGCAGAGCAGGACTTCAGGGCAGAAGCTGCACACTCTGGAGGAGATCTTGGAAGTCCAGACAACAGGTCTGACATCAAATGATAAGTGATTTTAGGATTCCTTCACATACTTCTCCAGGTGAAATAATAGCCTCTTCCTGCCCCTTTTCATTGAGGAACTTAGGTTAGATGTGTAAGCTTTAAATGACTAAAGGCAGCTAATATTAATCTTAACCTAGACAGCACAGTACTGATTTACCAGTACATTTTAAACTTTACTTCTGAGAAGTGGTTTTACTACTCAAGTACTACGGTATTTCTAATGCTTCCTGTTTAATATTTTCTGTAGTCTATATCACAAAAACACTCAGAAATAACTCAAAAAAAGTCTCAGTGTCTAGCTAAGAATCACAGTAAAGGCTCACAATGCTTCTAAATCTGAAGAAATGGTCAGCAATACCAAATGCAGTCTTCTCATTTTTTTTTTGTAGATTATCATGCTCTAATAGCACAAGTGAAAAAAAAAGACATAAGAGATAAAGTGAAGCAATCACATTCCTGTATCAATCTGTAGTTTTAGTCTTCAAATAATCTTTAAAAAAAAAAACTTTAAAATAGCAGTATTGCTAGTAAATAAGTTCAGCTACATTTAGACTCAACTGCACTCAGAATGTTCTTAATGAATTAAGTATTTACACTTAAAGACAGTGTTCTCATTTTGATTTAGATTATACATTTAATATCAAATTTCAGAAGCGTTACAAATATAGCAAGATATGTCACTACATTCTGCCTAAACCCCAACTGGATTGTGAACCTTAAAAGCCTGTTGTGTTTGTGTTTAATTTTAGGCATAATTGTGGTTTCTAAAGCTGATTATTGATTTTGGTGTTTCAAGCTGAAATAATGCAGACCAAATTTTCAGGAAGCAGACTATAAGAGTTCAGCACTGCAAATCAGTTTAGAAGGCTATAATTTTTCATTTGTATAATTTTTTTAGACTGTTGGTCATGATGTGTAGAAATACAGAAAAACCCTTACCCTAATTCTTTCAACTGTGCAGTCACATTCACTGTCCACAACTCAGGAAAGATCTTCTGAAATCTGTTTTATCTGTTCAGACAATCCCTCAAGAAATTATCATATATTTAGGAATACAGCTTAAAGTGTATAGTTAAAAGCAACTTAATGCTCCTTCTTTAATAAAATTCCATGTTTTCTCTTTCTAGTTTTAGGACCCAGTGTTATGTGAATTTTATTAATTTGAAAGATATATTTATTTTTTTAAAAGAATATTTTCTAAATAGATAATGCCATAAAAAGAAGATTTACTTTGCCTGCAGAATAAATGTAACAAATGAGAATGTACTTTTACAATGTAGGGGAAAAAAAATAGAAGGCACTCAAAACCAACTATAAGAAACCTAAGATTTTATATTCTACTATGTATTACTATTATTGTTCCGAAGTACACTAAATATTTAATTTCATTAACACAGTCTATTTTGTTTGTGATAGGCAATTGGCTTCTGTATTCACAAACACTACATCTAAGTAGGGGAATCGCTGAAGCTGTTTTAATCCACCATGAAAGACAAATGTTCTTCCCCAGGCTGAAACATTTGTATCCAAGTTCCTAATTGCTTTCCATGCCCTAACAGTTTTTTCTTTTTACACTGATGTACTTTTCCTGGACTCCTGATCACTCCCCGAGGCTGAAAAATCATTACAAAGTTTTACATATTCTGTCCAAAATGCTTCTTTTTCCACTAATTATTTCTCTACTTCAGTCTCTGAGATGTTTCTACAATGGAAACGAAATAGATAAACTGGCAATTTTATCAGTAGATGATAGGCATATTATACAGGTTTATTCTGTGTGGGTTGGGCTTTTTCCCAGGATGGTACACGGCAGAAAGTATAGTGCAATACTGTGTCTCAGTATGTAGCAATGCATGGGTATTTATGTATTACATACATTGGATAAACTGGAGGTTTTTTAAGCAATAAGCAGTAACGACAGCTGTTGTCACTGTTACAGTTTGGCCCCTACAACATTCAGGGAACACCACTTAATGTTAATTATACTAAAAGCACAGGCACTCTACAGTGAATAAACTTTAATGTCTTTCTACACTAAAATCAACACTCAATTAACACTCACGAAAAGCTTATACTTGAAGGAACCAAAAGGGTCAGAAAATAACAAAATGCATCTGTTTGCTTGCACTTATAATTATGTACCCCTGTAAGAATAAACATTTAGGTTGAATGCATAACAAAGTGGATTTCATTTAAGATGAGCAAGCAATAAAAAATTATAAAAATACTAAGAAAATAAAGAAGTTAAAATATAAATCCTCAGCAGTATTAAACAAGAGCCAAGGAGATAATTACTCCATGTAGAGTATTAGCACAAAACACTGGAAATAAACTATGACATATAAAACCACAGCAACTGTTTGTCAAACAGTACAATTTTGCAAAGTGTTTAACCCAAATAATAAAAACCTGCTGGGATCCACAGCAGTCTTTCCACTGAAAAAAATTTATTAGAGGTCTTGGATGATCAAAGTCTCCTGGATACTGTTACTTTATTAGTTCATATGGGCTTTTCTAGTTTCTGTTTGGCTTACAGCACTTGTAAGTAACAAATATATTCAACACAGGTACATAGCAGTAGACAAAAATCCACATGTAGTGGTCAAACAACCCTCAAGCACCAATCCTAAAAAAAAGAAAGAAAAATCCCAACAAAACACGGGCTTACATTTTCTCTGTGGCATATTACACCCTTCCAACAAGGTTAAGTTCTCTAAAAGTTTAGGTAACTTAAAATAAACAAGCAAACAAATAAATCTGGATTATGATCAATGAAAACCAGAAATACAAAGAACTAGAATACTTCAAGCTCTAAATCCTGGAATTATAAAATACTGTTTTATATAATACCATGGGAACTATTTCAAAGCAGGAAACATAACGTGCATGTGAATGCACACTGGAAGATTTGCTCGGCCAACTTCCTAAGATTGTATTTGAAAGCCTTACCAGACCAGAATGTTTAAGTTGGGTAAACCTCCTCACCAGATTTCTATGAGCCTGACACAGAGGAATACAAAGGTGCTTCAAGAATATCAGTTTTCTCACCCCCTTTCAACCTTGCATTGTATATGGCATTAGCGAGACAAAGCTTACCCTGAGGATTATCACCAGTCAAATAATATTAAAATAAATAATCTTGGATGATGCTACATGTATAGAAGTAAAAGACTGTGCACAGTACACAACATAATAGTTATTAAATTTAGCAGCCTATAATTTGACAGTACATCATTTATATGTTGCTTTTATTCTGTACAGACTAAAGACAAATAGAGATGTGTTTTGTGTGCAATAAGTCTCCTTCAAAGACAGCAGAATGAGTGTTGTGGGGTTATTCACTGAATTTTGTATTACCTGTAGTGCCAGTTTTGCTTAAGATTGATGTCTTGGTAGAGTTCAAGATCTCACTGGTAAGCCTCAATTCTGTTGGACTGATTTTGTTTTGAACAACAGTAACAAACATACTTTTGCTCCAGAATATCAGATTTCTGAGCTGTGTGAAATTTCAGCTAGATTTGAGACATCTGAAACACTAACTTGTAGCAGCCATTACCTTTTGCCACATTAATATCTTTAATAAGGCTAAGGCAAGTGCCTGGCTTTTAAGTGTTCCACTCTCCTACAGATTTTATTACATCAGAATGGAGATAAAGGTTGCATTTTAAATGGTTTTGGAGTCTGCAGTTTAACAGTTAGCAGTATTACAGAACTATAACAAAACCCCAGCAATTGCAGTAATATTAAGCATCCGAAGTAAGATCTTTGTCTATCACAGTGCGTGTCCCCTTGCCTCATTTCCAGGTCACTATCTCTGCCCTGTCTTGATCATTATGCTTACTATATACACTTAATATGCAAAAGGTTAGGAAGGTTTCAGTGGGATTACACAACTTCTGAGATAGTTCCACCTACTAAAATAAACATATCAGAAAATCTTAAATTTGTGTAGGCATATTTTCAAATGAGTTTAATTTTCTTCTGAATATTAAGTACAGACTTAACTAGACAGCATCTCCCTCTGCCCCCCATTTGGCTTCTTTAAAGTATTATATATAATAGATTTTATTTTCTGAACATTTCAGACAACTTTGGGAATGAGAGCAAAGCCATATTGTTGTGGACAAGGGAAGTGTTAAAGGGAAAAACTGTGGATGTCATCTACCTGGAATTCTGCAAGGCCTTTGACATGGTCCCCCACAACATTCTTCTAAGTTAGCAAGATATGGATTTGATGGGTGGTCACATCCAGAGGGTAGTGGCAGTCAGCAGCTCAATGTCTAGATGGAGACCAGTGACAAGTGGTGTCCCTCAGGGGTCCATACTGGGACCAGTACTGTTCAATATCTTCATCAATGACACAGGCAGTAGGATCTAGTACACCCTTGACAAGTCTGCAGGTAATACCAAGCTGTGTGGTGCATTCAATATGCCTAAGGGAGGGGAGGCCAGACAGACAGACCTGAACAAGCTGGAGAAGTGAGTCCATGTTCAACAAGGCCAAATAAAAGGTCCTGCACATGGGTTGGGGCAACCCCTCAGTTGGGACTGCATCCCTGCAGAGGACATAGGGCTACTGGGATATGAAAAACTGGACGTGAAGCAGCAATGTTCCTTGCAGATCAGAAAACCAATCAGATCCTGGGCTGCATCAAAAGAAGCAGAGGGCCAGAATCCCCTCCACACCACTCTGGTGAGACCCCACCTGGAATACTGCATCCAGCCCTGGGGTCCTCAGTGTAGAAAGGCCTTTTGGAGCAAGTCCAAAGCAGGACCACAGAAATAATCAAAGGGCTGGAGCACCTCTCCTAGGAGGAAAGAATGAGAGAGTTGGGCTTGTCCAGTCTGGAGAAGGCTCAGGGGAGACTTTATTACAGCCTTTCAATACTTAAAAGGCACTTATAAGAAAGACGAGGACAGACTTATTCGTAGGGCCTGTTGCAATAGGACAGGGCACAGTGGTTTTAAACTGTCAAAGAACGGATTTATATTAGATGTAACACACACTTTTTTATTTTAGTATGAGGGTGACAAGACACTGGAAGATGCAAATTACCTTTACAAATTTTGATCACTATCATACAGTCAATAATTGTAACTGACAGAACAGCATCTGCAACTGAGGTCTTCTTCTCTGACTTAAAGCATTTAAAGATTACAAATGTTTTAAAAGATAATCAATACAATCTACAGAATCAGTAATATTTGGAGTCCTCAGGCATGTCACTGGGACAAAGGAAACATTCTTTTAAAAGCTTTTCTCTCTTTCTCCCCCAAAATACCTTAGATGATTTAGGAAGACATTATTACTTGTACACTATACAATATCACTTATCTGACTCAGTCGAACTTAAAAAAAAAAAACAAAACAAACCTCAAGTTACTACACCTTCACGAAATATCATTCTTGAAGAAAAAAGAATTTTACACTGTTCAGATGCTCTGTTTTAAAAACTGGTCTGCATCTTACTGGGTCCAAATCTATCAGAATGTCTTTTAAGTATATTTATACATTGAAAAATAACATCACTTTCCATTTTCATCCTTCTTAAGCTTAGTAGGAGAGGAGGGCGAGCACAGATATAGACCAAATATGTCTCACCACATACAAGCAACATGGAATAGCAAACAGCTCTGGACAGCAAGGTAGCACAGCCTGACTTCCTTTTCTGTCCTTTGGAACAGCATGGAACATTACTCAGTTTTTCCAGTCACAATCTTTAATACTTAAAGTCCTCCAGTTCTCCCAAAGGAACTGTAGAAGACCAGCATCTCCCCCAGACATCTATAGAGGTTGACATTCACTTACAGAGTCAGCAAATGACCAAAATGTGGTGATTCTCATATTCTAATTCCTAAACATCTCTAAAGCAGCTATGTTAGATACCTCCTGGAAACAGCTATGTTACACACTCCCTTATTTTCACAAGTCCTACATTATATAGGCTGAACCAGTACAGGGCTATTCTTTGTTTTGAAAGTTAAATGCAAGTGTACATACCACCCAGTACATAGCGCTAAAATTTCTAACAATGCTCTAATACTGTAAACACTATTACATGTTCATTTCTGTTGAATGCATTGGACTCTACCATCTCTGTGTAACAGTGAAAAAGAGATCTTTATCCTCTAAGAAAAGGTGATAAAATGTAAATTGATATACACTGAAACTTCATTACAAAAGGTCATATAGGATTAATATGGGGGTCTCATTATTAACCAAGCATTGGGATTTGTCACATTAAAACATCTAGAGATAATTCTATCTTTCCCTATCATGTAACAGAAATGGACACAGTGTGACAGTGGCCACTTGCCAAGGAGAAAGCCTACAGCAATGAAACACTAGCATGACAACTGTTTTGTTACTTGGTATATTTATTGATTCATTATCTCTAATTCTTCAGGTTCCATTTGCCCCAGTGTTACAAACCCCCTGGCTCAAATGCATCACTTTACTTGCCAAAAGTTCCAGGGAGAGGAGGTGCAGACACTGAAAAGAAGTGCCATTCTGTTTATATGTAACTGCCAGTGAAAAATGGAGTTTTACAGAAGCATGTAGAGAAAATGAGTATCCCCTCAAGCATTTAATCAGGAATCTTTCAGCTCAATTACTGCATTTCTGGCTGCTTTTGTTGTTTATAGCATACCTTTTCTCTTGCTTTCTGTATATTTTCATACATTATTTAAAATATATAATTTTCATATATTATTTAAAATATCAGAACAATTATTAATACAAATATACTATGCAAATTATGCTCCTATACTTCCTTTATACCAATGACCTTAAGATGTTAAATTTCTAAATACATAATAGATGCAACTAATAATAAAACTAGTTTCTGGACTTCAGCAGAGGAGGGCCTACTTCAAGTCTTAAGAAACCCAAATCAGCCTTTCAAACGTGATGTTTTGTGATTCAATCACACTTATCTTTCCAGGCTTTTTAAATGTCTCTCATCCTTCCAAGTCCATGATTCACAAATGGGGGGGAGGGAGGGGGAGGGGAAGTAAACAAACAAACAAAAAGCGCAACAACAAAACAAAACCCAAAACACTAATTCAGACTTTTCAGGGAACAAAATTAACAAAATTTAGCATCTTAAACTTCAGTCCCAGTTAAAGGGCCTTCAAAATCTTTTTCCACACTCCATTTCCTTATTTTCCAGAAGCGTGAAAAGACAATGTTCATGTACATCAACAGTAGCAGAGTCCTGCCACTTAAAATTAAGCACTACAGTGACTACAGTGCTACTTATTTTGACAGTGAGATTAAGTGTGTATATCAGATTTCCTTCATTAATGCTAACTGCTGGCAAATATTCAGTAATTACTCACAGCACTTATGTGAATTTTCTCTACATTCTGTTTGTTACTCAAAAATTACCTCTATCACATTACTTGGCTCAGCCTAAAAAGTCTCCATGAGGATCTCTGTGGAGGGTAATCCTCCCATCAACAACCCTCATATGGTGACTGCTCATCATGAGCTTTTTTGATCAAGATATAGTCCCATGAAAATTAGAAAACCCTGTTCTAGTCATTTGAACAAACCTTATCATTGTCTTCCTTAAATAACTCTCACTTTTATTCTTCTCCTCAACATTCACATAGTTTAAATCCCCTTAAAAAAAAAAAAATAATCCTAGTTACGTACCATATTAATAATCCATCTAGCTCTCATAGCTGAAATTAAAGTTTTACATTTACTATAGAGAGAACATTTTTATTCTGATCCACAGCCACTTCTGATTTGTCTTCTGTCCCACGCGCTTTATTGAAAATATTCTATTCACCATTTTCAGTGATCTATTTATTATGAACTCTAAAAAAAAAAAAATCCACTGCTCAATCTTCGTATTTCTTCAGTACTACCTTCTTTCAAGTATACTGACAAACTTTTCCTGGAAATCTAGCTCTCTCAGATCTCCTAAAACTCCCTGAATTGTTCTGCATTGTTGCCCATTTGATCACACATTTCCTCCTCAATGTTCCGGACAGTTTCTCTAGTGTACCTAACAAAAACTCCATTTCAATTATCAACCCACATTTCCGTATATTGAGAAAGGTAAGTCACTTCTTGTGTCAGTTACTTACTCCAGTCTTCCAGGCTGCCCTTCTCATTTGAAGAATTGTCAGAATTTGACAAAACCTGCTCCATTTTCTTATTCAAAGCCCTTAGAATTCCTCTGAGAGGTAAGATTATGTTGAAGTGGGCACAAGTTCCGACTGATGTACAGCTTTAGGCTGTAAAGGCTCAGACCCTTTACAAATAAGCTTCTATCTATCTGAATTTGCTCAAGGAACAATGAAAAATTGAATTAAAACATGTCAGAAAAGGGGTTTCTGAAAACTTTATTCATTACGCCTTGAAAATTATAAACTATTTAGATGAGTTTAGAAAAATTAGACCTTCAAATTGTTGCTTCTAGCCTAACATAAAGCTTGCAAATAGAAAAAGGAAAAAATAAAAGAAAAAGGGATTCTTCCAGTCTTCAGGAAACAACTAATATACTATTATGAACTGCATCTTTGAGGTTTTTCCATCTGAGGTTCTCAAACTCTTTTGCAAATTCTTTTTCTTTAAATGAAGTTTCATGCATAATTCTCATTTTAAAAAATAGTAATTTTCAACCTGCTGCTCCATTGCCATCTATACATATATATATACTTAGAGTTTAGATTATTATACATCTTTAAGCAAACCTAAATATATAAAAGTTTTAAAAGTAAGATGATTTAATAATCACTGTCAGAACACAAAGATAGTTTAACTTCCTAATTACTGTCAAGTTATGAAATAAGAATCACATACTAACTTGATAGATTATTCTTTCATGGAATGAAAAAAAAAAATAAATTACCAGATCTCTCATTGACCTATACAAAAAAAACCCTAACCTCTTTTCAACCAGATACAACAGTCAAATAATAAATTATGACTATAGTTAATATGCTGACAGCTGCTTCTATGTTCCATACACCTTAGGACGTGGAGATTGAACAAACATACAAGTGTTTAATCCAAGAAAACATGATCCTCAGAATTTACTACTCTTTATTAGCATTTCCTATATTTTCTCCAATATAAATTTCTATTTCATAACTTTCTACTATTAAAACTATTAAACTTTTCATTCTCTTTGGGATGTCACCCCTCCTTCCTTCAAAAAAATCCAAAGTGTGTGACTGAAAAGCAGTAACGGTATTTATTTTTTTTTATTTCAGACCCCCTTTCAGTTTTTGCCCTCCCACTGAAACACATGTTAAATAAACTGAGAGAAAAAATACAGTTCTGAATGCAGTAACTGAAGGAAAAAAACCACCATGTTCAACAAATTATATGAAGATGATTGTACCTTCCAGATATTTATTATGCAGCAGTACAAATCTCCTGGAAATTACTAGTACTGACATGTTCTATATAAACTTTCAGACATAAATGACTGCAAGTCAGTGAAATAAATGAAAACTGAAGCAGAAGGACCTCTGCATCTCTGAAAATCTAAGCATATGGAATATTGTTCTGGGGGCGTATAAGTAGAGAATGGCTATATATCAACATGGATGCCTAGAGAAAACAGATCTTTGCATATGGAAGAAAAACTATCCCAAGTTTCTAACTGTAGAAAGAACTACAACATGCAAAAGGAAAGTTGCTTGCTAGTACACTGATACAGATAATTGAAATAATTTATTACCAAGACTGTTGCAGGGAGCAATGCAGTCAGCAAGCACCTTTCCTTTTATTTGTCATGTTTTCTACACTCCTGAAACTGCCTTCGAGTCACCTTGTGGAGTTTTGTGGAGATCCAAAGCAAAGCAGAAGCACACCTGATTGTGTTAGAAGACACAGCTAATTTTGCCAGAGCATACTATTTTTCACCAGTGCAGGTATGCAAGCTGCTAGAGCTTCCAGAATTGTATGAGTGTCTCTTACCCCTGTAGAAATGTTATATATGTCCAGTAGTGTAAACTCTGAGATCTGAGAAGCAGCCCAGTCAGATCTTCAGACTGGTTTTAATGCTTTCTCCAGTAAGAGTGACATTTTAATTGAAAACAGATGAGTTTAAGGGACGGACTGCAAGTCAGTCAAAGAAGCTGAATCAATCTTGAAGATTAGAGCCCCAAGTAGGATTTTCTGTTCTTGTAACAGACTAGTCAACTTAGTAAAAAGTGACAGAAACAAAAAAAAATATACACCTTAATTTAAGAGTAAGTAATTAACAATTATGCTGGAGACTGGTAAGCTTCAAACTTTGCCTAGTATATCAAAGCAACTGGTACCATGAAAATCACTCAATTTAAATGTCTTGGCCATACTATTTTTTCCCCATGTTTTCATATTTAAATTAAGACTCTACTGATTTCTTCTTCCTGAGGAGATAGTATACATTCCTATTTGGCTAAGTGTCAAGCAAAATAATCTTTTAAGACAAAAAGGGACAACACACTAAATCCAAAGAGTGAAGAGATCTTTTCATATATTCTCTGGTTCTAGAAATGTATCTCGCTTAAAATGCAATTAAATATGTTATATAGAGAGACCACTGGTGGTCCTATAAGCTCTATTTAAGATTTTCACATGCAAAGCAATGGAAAAGCTCAATATAATTGTAACAAGGAGTTTTTCATTTCCAGGATAGCAAAAAGAAAAATAACACTAATTGACTAGCTGGTTCTGGAAGATTAGAACAAATGTTTTGAACATCAGAAAACAGTTTTCTCATCCTCAGATTTGAATATATTAAAACCTAACTGTTTATACTGCAAACAGTGCTTAGTAGTCTTCATTCACCGATTACTTTTAATGAATGCTTATTCAATAAAGGTTTCATTTATTCACTTCATCTGCTTTCCTCTGATGCTTTGTTGTTCAGTTTTTTTTGAGCAGATGTCATGCAGAAGTTAATAATGAATATTATAAATATTAGTTTATGACCAACCTTTGGACAAATCACGTCAGAACTCAAGCTGTTACTACTATTTTAATTTAAAAAAAAAACCCAAACAAAAAAAAACAAAAACAAAAAAAAAAACCAAAACACACAGAAAAAAAACAAACAACAAAACAAAAAGCCCTAAGCCAACCAACCAACCAAACAAATAAAAGCAAACAAACAAACCCAAACTAAGAGCAAGCAGAAAAGAAGCTAGAAGAATACATAGGTCTGATACAGGCTATTTTTCTCTATGGATGTGAAAATATCACTGAGATACTTACAAGTTTTGTCTTCAGCTTGACAATGAATGTCAAAAGTTGTTGAAAATTGATATTAATGCTTTCCAATTAATGCTTTTTCACTTTAAAGTGTTTTAGCTTCATAGAGAAGAATAGATATGAAAACTAAAATAAATTATTTGAAGCAAAAAAGCATGCAAGAATTCTCTAGAAAAATAGCTAAGACATTTCAACAAACATTTGCTTAAAATGAAGCAGAGCCTGAAGTTACTCAAGACTCAGTATAAAGATTGATGCTGCTGTGACAAAACCACTAGCAGTGTTGTCATGTTGCTCACTAGTGTGACAAAAAATTGCCAAATAAAGAAAAATACAATTTAATAAAAAGTGATAACGAAATATAGGTGGTGTTTGTTGTTTTCTTCCTCTGAAAACAACCACTCTGTGAACAAGAAATGCTACTGGAATAAGCTAATGCGAACTGTGGCACTAAAGGTCAAAGGTATACTTGGAAAGTTCATGTAAAACTTACCTTTTGCTTTTTCTCAGCTACATT
>VXBZ01004536.1:122041-145562 GCA_013399135.1 Heliornis fulica | reverse complement strand
AAAAAAAAGAGAGAAAAGGACAAGTGCCTTGGTTTTTTAAGTGCAAAGATTCAATTGCGTAGTTTCCATGGGTCCAATCATGTGTCAGTCATGACTTATTTGTTTTAGTTGCAAATAAAAATATTTGTGAAAGTATTTAGGAAATAGATTACATATTTATTAACAGATGTTAACAAACAAACAGTATTTGTGATGAAATTATTGGTGTTTACCGTGTATAAGACCCCTTACATTTAGGGAATAAAAATAATGATGAAACCCTTGTCTTTCAATTCTTAGTAAAGGCTGACTATAGGAAAGTTTATGCATATAAAAATCCCAATAAAGAATGTGTTACTCAAAATTTCTCTCACAATTGATATTACTAGAAGACAGGAAGCCTATTCTTTTTGCAAAATCCCAAACTAAACGTGCAGTATTTAGGTTGCAATCAAGATGGACTACAACCAAACCAGCAATCTCTCACAGAGTAGTGGGCTTATTTACTGTTATCATAAAGTCATAACTTTGCATTAGAAAAGTCAAAATGCTGTCATCTTTAAAAAAAATAAAATGTCCTTTGACATACCTTCCGAGGACATCAGTCGGTTCACTGAGAAAGCATTACAACCTCGGCACTTGCACCCAAGAGATTGCTGCCAGTCTGAAGTCTGATGTCACTACAGATTTACAGTTTACAGTACATTATCAATGCCTGTTATGTACTTTGAGAAAGTACATTCTGCTGGCCGAACTTTCCATTTTACTCCCAAAGGCAGAAGAACAAAGCTTCCAAAACTACATTGCACATATTTTTTTAAAAATTCTTTGGAGAGAAGATTGCATTTATTAGTGATGTTACCTTGTATTATAGATTAGAGTGAAAGCAAAGTTCCTTTGTGTACAATTAATAGGCAAAAAACCACAATCCACTAAGAAATATACCAAAATTATGGCTAATACATTCAAGACAAAACAGGTATAAAAAGAAAAGCTGCCCCAAACTAATTCACACTTTGGATTTAAGAAAAACAAATACTCTCCTTCCAGGACTAAAAACTGTAACAACCATGTTTCATCTTGACAACATGAAAGGGTTTCATTATTGCCAAACTTTGATCTCCCAGATAGAAAATCCCACCTTTTACCCACCTCTAAACCTGTAAATGCTGACTAATTAGATATATCTATTTATGAATTTGGAGTTCTTTCTTCAAGTCTGAAAAGAATAGCATCTTTACTGCTGGAAAGATGAACATGAGGAACTGCTCTTCCTTTTCATGTTAAAGCCTTTATCATAGATTTGCATGCAGGTAAACCACAAGAACAAAGATTTGAGCACATCTTTGGCTCCTTGAGTAGGGGAGAAAAGATGATATTTGGCAAGTCTTTTTGGATGATAGAATGCTATGATCAGAATCTATACATGTGTTCAATATTAAGTTCTACATTTCCTTCCAATTTCCAAAATGTAGTAACAGAATGGATATGGGTGGGGAGGAGAGGTGCAGGTAAGGTGAAACAAACACAGGAGAGCATAGGAAATGGTGTGAGAGTATTACTGGTATGTGATGGTTAGGATTCCATTTGCTCAGCTAGTCTGGCTTTACCTACAAGCAATGATACAGAATTTTAAGACAGACCTTATTCAGTCACTTTGTATTGTGGTTTCTGGAATAACCTTTTGCAAAACATTTAGCTTTCCTAGTTGTTCCTTCTACTGTACACTTTTCCACTCTTTAGCCTTCTTTCTTTGGGTAGCATTGGCCTTTCATAGGATTTGAATCTTGATTTTGTATCAGACAGTTTGAGGACGAATACTTGCAAGAGTGATGTCAATTCACAACTCAAACATCTCTTTGGATCAAAAACTGAAAACATTAGGCATCTCCCATCCTTTTCTACAGAACAAAAAGCTACAAAAGACTGATCAAATTTGTCATCTGTCTTTCTCCTTCAATGAGAAAATTTTTACTCCTATAAGGTATATTAAAAAAAAAAACAACTTCAGTATGCTTCCCAAACTCTTTTATTAGACAAAAATATCCATCATTTGTCATAAGTGTCATCTCTAATGGATAAACCGATAAGACTTCTTCCTACTCAGTTAACTAGTAAAAAAAATAGTTAGGCAAAAGAACTTTAAAAAAAATCCAAGTTCCCAGGAAACTTATAATGGCATTCCAGATACTTCATATATTCCCATAAAAAAAAAAGAAAAAGAACAACAATATGCATTTGTGTTATTAGCAGAATAGAATCTGGAGGGGAAATGAACACTGGCAGCATAAACTGGCATCTGCTGATTGATCTCTCTGCCTGAATGTATGAAAAATAATCCCAGATGTCTGGATTGACATTATCTAATGAACAGACAATATTATTTCCTTTGATTTGTCCTAACTTTACCGTCATTTGTCGGAGGGAGGGANGGAAGGAAGGAAGGAAGGAAGGAAGGAAGGAAGGAAGGGAGGGACTGGAGAGGATGAGGGAAAATAGATAAGTTGGAGGATAGAGGCATACTATTCACTGTAACTGCCACTTAACTTACCACAATCAAACATTCTACAATTTAGCAGTCTGCTGTAACTTTAATATGAATAGATTGAAATAGTCCAGCTGTGGTCCTTATTAAGTCCATTATGCAACTGTACAGCATTTTCATATTTTGATAATTCTTTGTGAGAGCACAATAGATATGAGAAAAACAGTCAGTGCCTAAGTCCAACTTCAAAGAAGTTATCTTGAATTTTCCCCTGGACTTCAGTGGGAGTAAAATTATGCCCATACACTTGCTCATTTTCCATTAAATCATGACATGACATTAGGAACAGGAATAACAAAAATGGTATTAGCTACTAGTAACAACTAAACTGATATACCATGTCAGCAGTCATATCCTTGGCAATTTCCGAGTTAGTGAAGCATAAGCACTGCTAGCATATGCCAAAGGTTAAACTGTTTTTCCAGTGCAGCTTACCAGGCATCTCAGCAGTTTAACTGGTGGACAAGTTTTAGAGTTCTCAGAGAACTTCCTCATTTAACAGTAAGCTAAAGATCAAACAGCTTTTGTACAAGTGTCTCATTATTCTGTAATTATTCATGTTCTGCTTTTATCTATGATGCTGGAAGCCACCACTACACTCAGGGACAAACTGCAAGAGATCCTAACTAATCCTAACTAGAGCTCTATGTGCTTAATTCATAGAATTGTGGCTCTATGTGGTTAATTCATAAAATCACAGAATGGGCTGGGTTGGAAGGGACCTTAAAGATCACCTAGTTCCAACCCTGTCAGGGGAAAGGACACCGTCCACTAGCCCAGGTTGCCCAAAGCTCCATCCAACCTGGTCCTGAACACTGCCAGAGATCCAGGGGTAGACACAGCTCCTCTGGGCAACCTGTGCCAGGGCCTCACCACTCTCACAGAGAAGAATTTCTTCCTCATATCTAATCCAAAACAATCTAATCTAAATCAAGCAGTACCTCCAAACACAGTTGTCTGGAAACATCAAGTTAGCAATTCCCAAGAATTATGATATTCACTGATTTATTGAGTATTATCTTCAGTACTGTTGCTAACGTTTTTTTTTTCCCCAGTTATTTATATTACTTCCTTGTATTTAGATACAGAATTATGCAAAAGTGTCACCAGTTTTTCATTTCAAGCCCTCAGATGTTATAGATAGATAATAATTATATCCGTTACTCTTCAGAGAATTCAGCGTTTCAATCAACTTTTAAGTAGCCCTTCAGATCTGCCTGATAGTCTAGCTTGCTCCTGTATATGTATTTATAGAATTCCTCCAGTTTGCTTAAAAAAAAGAAACCAGCAACAACCACTCGCAGAAAGAATAGACTCTTTCTAATTTCTACCTTTAACAGGGAAAGATAACCAAGCAGATAAGCCTTTCAGAATTCCAACTAAAACCAATAAAATTGCAGAGGCAAGTAACATTCACAATTGCCAAGATATGTTCTTATTTTGGATTCCAACTAGTATTGTTTAAACAAAATTTTCAATTATTTTCTATCTCTAAATAAATCAATGCATGTCCATATTTAATCAGGTTAAATTTCTTTCCCTTTTCATGTGACACCTCTTCAGAAGTACAAAATCTGTATCTTCAGAAGTATATTTTCAAACAGTTGTCTGGGGTTTCAGGGTTATTTGTTTAAAAAAAATTAAAAAAAACCTTGTTATGAATAATTAACTTTTTTGTAGTTTTTCCATTTTACCAAAAATAAGCAACCCTTCCCATAAACTGATTTCGTCTACGAGTAATAACTGTATCAACCACTGAACAGCCCAAGTTTTACAACTGCCTTCTTTTTAACAGCTAGCTGAGATACTGTTATTAATTTGGATCCCATCACAACTAAGCATTTGCCTCAGTTGTTCAAGAACAGCTCTTTCTTTTTAATTGCTAAGTCTATCAGGACTGGATGTGCAGTCTCTCTTCTTCAGGCTTTCCTCCAATGACCATAATACACAGCTCTGTCAAAAATCTGACATCTGGGTTCCTGAAGACACAGAAAAGGAGGAATTGAGGGGCATTAATGCAGTCTCTACTGATCACAATCTCTCAGGAAACAGCTACTCCAACTTCTCAATGCAATGGATTAAGTGTGTACCCTCAGGATGCTTCTGTCAAAAAGAAATTATAGTATCTTCCTCCTGAACTTGGCCAGCATACTGCATGCTATGAGACAAATGGCATTGAACCACTCTACTCTGATTTACACATTTACGATAATAAACTGTAGGAGACAGCAGAAAAAAACCTTCAGGTGGAGGCACATACAGTGGTAGTTTTTCATAGGAATAACTTGAGTTGGCTTTATGCAAGGACCACTCGGTGCCCACTGATGATAGCTCATGAAATATATAATTTGTTACTGACTAAAGGGTCTCAGTGGTGGAATTTATGAACAGGATGATGAAAGCATATACCATGATTTTACTACTTTTGACTGCTCACAGAAACTGTTGACATCTCTTAGGAATAATTACAAATTACATAAAACTGTACACAGCAGTTGCAGTTTAAGTCTGTGTGTATATACACATATACTCAGACACACAAGCATACATACATAACGGCACGTATGTATAAACACAAGAGTAATGCATTACTGGAATTTTGTAGAGTCAGTGAACCATTATATAGTGTAGTCATAACTATTTTATTTTTTAACTAGATCACCTGAACCGTACTAGACAGTAAGATTAACACAGCTAGTAAATATTTAAGCCTTTCCTAATGTAAGATGGCCTACAATACTTACATAAGAAATAACTGGCATGTGGATTACTTCAGTCAACCACTCAGTAGTAATTTCAGAGGAAAGAAATGAAAGGACCATAGCTACTCGTATAATACATCTGAACACTACCATGCATAATTACATCTTAAGTTAATCCATTCAAGAAACGGTGCATAAATGGGACTTTCACCAATTCTCCAGTCAGAAAACAAAGAAAAGAAAATGTCCCAATTCATTACCATTCATCAAAGGAAACTGAATTTTCTGAACCCCAAAAAGATAAATGTAGTCATCTGTTGGAGAATGGTTAAATGAACGGGATCACGGCTCCCTTAAGGAGCTGTGTAAACAAACGTCATCTTAGGACACAGTGTCTTTGGACGGTTTAGGGGGTGCGAACATCCTAACCATTGTAACCAATAGTGTAATGACGAGTAGGCATAATTATCAGCAATGGTATATAAGGATCACAGCTGTGTGAATAAAGGGAACAACAATGCTTTATCAATCATATTGATTGCCTGCATTTGTTCCCTCGCCGAATTCCCCCGCAGTCATATTTAGAAGCTCTTTCATTAATTCTAGTGAGAATTTTGAAGCTATCTTTTCTTTGGTTTATGAGGTACATTCATTTTAAATTGTTTGTAAAGACACACACTACTTCTTTGGGGAAAAAAAAAACAAAACCAAAAACCAACAATAAAAACCAACCCACACAAACCACAAGTAGCTCATCAGGCCTAATCTGATTCTTTAGATGTTCACACATAGCTGTACCTGTACACCACTTGGACGTCCACAGTCAGTCCACTTCCCAAAGTGTGTAACATGCACCTGTAATATTTTTAGTTCATTTGAAATTTAGGATACCAAAGGAAAAGTCTTATCTCATGACCTGTTGTGCTAGAATGACCTTCACATTCATACAGAGTTCATTTTAGCATAATCTAGTAATCTAATTTTAGAGTCATCCTGTCATTTTAGCCTCTTCTAAGAGGTTCCTCCAAAGTCCATGGTAGACAGACAGTATCACTATCCACCACACCATATGCAGCATGCACCACCTTAGATAGCCAACACAATGTAGAATCCTGGAAGTCGGATCAGCTCTTTCACCTTAAATCAACTCACACACTTTTTCAATTAAAAAACACCCCAAACAAAAAATCCCAAAACTTAAAACTGCCATCCCTCATTAACCCACTCACAAAACCACACCTCAGAGCTATGCCAATTAAATCAACCCATCGCCCAACAAAACTTAAATTTTCCTGTGTCACAGGGATGTGAGTACACACCAATCTGCTTGGAGACCCTGTCCTTTCCTCAGAGTACTCCACAGTGCAAACAGTAGTGTTTACAGCTATAGAGAATATGTTCCTTGTAAACTGAGATTTACCTATCAGTCCTGAACCAAAAGTTATATATACTGACTCTGAGACACTTTATGCAGTCAATTAATTCTTCCAAATATAGGATAAAATGAGTACAGTTTTCTCTATGGATAAGAAAATACCAAATTATAAGCCTATTTTCTATTTCTGCTTCCTGTTCTGGAACTGTTATTTGACACGATCAAGACTGTCTCCTCCCCTCTCCCCCGCACTCCAATATACTTGTATAAAGAATATCCAAATAACAATAAAGTGTATAAAACAGGATACTGACATATACTGCATAATTTTTTACTGTATACACCATCTATTTTTGAGTTCACCATGAAAACATAAGGCTCTCACTGTAGCCCTAAATCCCAAGGTGTTGCAAAGGACCTCCAGAGATGATCTGGTCCAACGTTCTGTTGAATGCAGGACCTTAGAACAACCAGAGTCCTATCAAGCTCAGTCTTGAATTTAATTTCCAGTAAGGTGCATCCCATCAATTCTTAGGGCAACCTGTTTCCACATTTGTTCTCATGGTCCTGAAACCAGACAGAATTTTTTCCTAAAGCTGCAGGTGCCTGCTGCCTTTTCCTGTCACTGTAAATCACCATGAGAGCATCTCCATATTTTTTTTTATAGTTACTTTAAAGGTATTGAAAAATTGTTCCTAGCTCCCCGTTCTTGGGATTTGAGCTTCTGGCTGGAGAAAGTAAAATAATAACAAATCCAGTAATATTTTCTTCACATGTTGAGATGTTCCAGGCTTGTCTCATTCTATACACCCGAGTCAGAACCACTAAATTTTCAGCCAATTCCTCCCACCCAATACAAACTTTGAGTCAGTGGAGCCAGTGGTATCCAGCAAGTTTTCCTTCTCATCTTCAGTTTTCCCGATCTTTTAACATCACAAGCTCCATAATGACAAGATGCTTCTCTAATACAACTGTAACATCAAGTGTGTGCATGGTTTTAGTATAAATTTGTTAAGTCCAGCATTACGCACGCAAGCATACCACCAATGCACAGAGTGGAATACCGATATACTGTCCTAGAACTACAAATGACAAGTGAAACTTCAGCCTTTTCTCAGCCCAACCTGTAATTTCCTTGAGATCTGCTGAGCTGTAGACCTCAGTACCAAACAGATCCCAAAATTATACATGTGAGGCTACATGAGACAGGTATTTGCACTACACCAATTTAAAGAGGTAGTCTGACGGGCTTGTTTTCTAACAGTAAAGTTATATGGACATACCAAAACCACTGGGGGTTCTGCCAGTAATTTATACGTCCACAATAAATGCTATCAGGATACTTCTACAAAGCAATAAGGCAGGTTTAGCCTTAAGTGCCATATCATAATCCTGACCCAACACATACTACCTTTTCAGAAAAAAAAATTGTTCATGCTTAGGAAAGCATGACTTCCAATAACCTACCTTTATGAAGTGCAAATTTCCAATTACATAATACATGATAATACTATGTGTTATTAATTATAACTATGAATTATATATTATATTTAGGTACTTGGAAAATACATAGAATTGATACTATATAGTAATTTTTACATGCAATTTTAAAAAAAAACTTTCTTGAGCAAAAATAAAACTTTCTTTCCAAAGACATGTTCCAGCTATTCCAAAGTAGGTGCTACAAATACATCAGAATCTCTCAAAATCTCTCAAAATTGCAACTAAACTGTGACAGTCAGAAGTACCTTAGAACTACTTTGGAAATGCTCCTGAAAACGTCACCCTTCAGACTAAGTAGAGAGCTTTGGGTAGTAACTTGTCTTGTTAGTATTCAGGACACTTTGTAGTGGATCCTTTTACTGATTATAAACAATAATCACTATATCATCTTCAGTTTTCATCCATAATTTGTGAAACTCGCATTAGCTTCTAGTAAACTGACTGGCACACTTTGCTAGTAACATTTTAAGGCTCTCTGTGTTTTGGGATTTATTCCCCTCCCCACCCCCCGCCCAAATAAACCCTTCTGAGAGAGTAATGTTCATGTAAGAAAAGTGTATAATCTGAATCATTAAGAAGAAACCATTTTCTAGACTTCCAAGTTTGATTCTTTAAATTTCTTTTCCACTGTCATTATGAATACTCATAATTCTGGTTATAGTATAGTGATACCTCAAAAGCCTTCTTTTAATACCTGCTGCTTACACAAATGCAAGTCATCATTTTACTTTATACACATTCAGCTATAGTAAAAGAGATGAATTTTATGAAGACTATGCTCATTCATCTTAAAAGCACAGTTCAGTCCGTTATTGTTATAAAGATAAATAAACAGTACTTAGCATTTTTGTTATGGCTTATGAGCTGAACCTCTTTCTTGTTTTGGTAATTAGACAGAATCATCTTGCTTTATATTTGTAGCTTAAGCACATACAAATGTCTAGATTGTTATACCACAAAGAAATGCAGCGTGATTAGCATTCCCATCTTTTGCTATAATATCACTCTCTTCAAATAAAAAACACAAATAAGTTTTTAGTGAACTAAAAATTTCTGTAGTTTCAGGTTAAACAGCTGGATAAAGAGTGAATTGAGGAGCTCTGTGAATATTCATAAGAATACTAAACAAGTTAAAACGTACAGAAAAAGACAGCTGTCCATTTAATTTACTTTGTTCATCACTGGGATAATATTGACAACAACTGTGTTGGCACTATGAGAAAAATCTCTAACATGCAGAAAACGATGGAGCTTTTAAGACTTGAAGACTTTTAAGACTAATAAAAATATACTAGTGGTAACAGAGAAAATAATGATATTATATTGGGTAAGACACTCTATTATATGTGCCATGACCGAGTATTGACTGGAGATCTATTTTCATCCCCACAAATACCCTTTCGAAATGCAGAATGAATTTGTTACAGTGCTTTAGTCAGGGACACACACACTGGCACTGTGGAGTTTACTCCCTCTTTTCAGTATTTTTTAATGTAATTGTGACGAGTACTTAGTCATAATTTTCCTTCTTTTTAGTAGCAAATCCCCAAACATCACAGTTCGACAATAAAACAGTATAGAAATACTTCCTTGATGTTCTTCCTAGTAACATACTGTTGTTTGTTCTACATCATCATTTGAACCTTGGAATTCCATTAAAATTCTCTGCTCAAGTTCTCTGTCAGCCAAAAATATAACTGTGACATTCACTAACACATTAAAAAAAAAAATAAAATCTGTTTTTGAAAAGCATATACAAATATTGTGAAAATAGAAAGGTGCCTTATATACTTCAGTAAACTTATTTCTAAAGCTATTCATTCTTCAGGTACAATAGTTGACATTCGCTAACAATGCCTAAATGCCAGATCTTTTATATTCAGTTCTGACATTGAATGCCTGTGTGTCTACGACCTTAGCGATCAAGAGCTGTAAAACTTTACTTTGTTGAGACCTGGATTTTAGTTTCTGCTCATAAGATTTAATCTGTTTACCCAATAACTATGTAATGGGGAAGAAAACAAAAAAAGGTAAAAGCAATCTAGTGCACATTCAAGAGCTCCTCTCATATTCACTGCATCTCAAAGTAATGCTGTTTTCTTTCTACTTCTGTCTCAAAATTAAGCTGCACAGTAACACACCATCCTGCTGTCTCTGCTGGACACAGAAGTTATTAATTGAAGTCCCTTCAAAAGATAGCAGACTGAAAGATTGGTGTTTCCACCGTCTGTGCAACTGCTCTAAGCAGTAAGAGGTGCCTGCAATCACTATCCCTGTCCTTTTAAAGAGAGTAAGCTCCTCTCACTTAAGTGTTTCCTCCTATAAAAAGAAGGCCAGATTTCTGGCTCCTGAATGAAGGGATACTTCTAATGTACAGCCACGAGTCAGTCTTTCAAGCCCTTAGGAGAAGTGAGATTTCAGACTGCACATTGTACACATGGCATTGTCAATTGTCCAGCTCACTGCAACCTCTCAATCAGCATGTAGTCCTCTGACCACATTTCAAAAGACAGTTTCTCCATCAAGCGCTCTAACTAGGCAGGCTGTATCTCTCTGCTTAATTCCCCTGAATTGCAATGTCTGCCTGACCATACCCGGTACGTACAGGAAAATACAGACCATAAAAAGCAAAGGGAGCCAGTGACACATACCTATTAGAAAAGAGCATCTTCATTCATGTGCACACTGGCTTCAACCCAGTATCGGATAAGGAAAGCAAAGAAAAAGAGGAAGAAATACATCTTGCAAAGCATCATTGAAACTGACACTATAAAGGGATAAAGGCTATCTAGTAAACAAGAGTCAAAGCCATTCAGACTGTAAACCAGATTAAATTAGTATCCCAAATTCACATGCTAACCCTTCTATCGTTAATCCATAAAATAAGTATCTATGACTGAGGTTACTATAGAGCCAGTCAGTACCCAACTACATTCTACAAGCTTTTACGTGGGTATCAAGCAATTGATCTCTGAATTTCAACCAAACAACTCACCTACCTAAGAAAATTCCTCACTATAAAGCACCTTTATACGATAATTGAGCTATGAGATAAGATGTATGTCTATTACATAAAGTGATTATTGACTATGAGAAGCTTTCAATATAGTAGAAAATTACTTTGTATAAAAGCTCTCCAGAGCCAGTGACAAAGGTTATATTTAGCTCTTTTAACACATAGTAAAAGGGAATGAGACTTCCACTGGTCTCCTGTATATCAAATGATCAAACAATGGAAAGACAATTAAGATATAAGATAAGCAATGATAAAACTCTTTCCATGGCTTTTCACATTCCTTCAAAAAGATAATTACCCCCCAAAACAGTGCACTGGAATAAAAATACTTGAATCTGAAGTTCACTGACAGTATTACTTTTGTCACCAGCTACACACCTACTTCAAAGCATGAAGATTTAACTTCAGTGAAGAGGCAAAATTCACTCAAGTAATAAGAAATTAATACACCAATTTCTTCTAATTTAATTTTATTTCTAATTTATTTTACAGTTATTTCATATAAAACACAAAAAATCTTTTGCTAGTTTAATGACAATTATGAATTATTTACTAAAAATTTTTACCAATTTTATGACAAGAAATTAAAAAATGGAGGATAAATGGGACAAGACGACAATCGGGTAACTGAATCTAAAAAGAGGTTTCAATCACCTTGAAACTATACAAATGTCTAGTATTTAAATCCAAACTGGACCAAGCAGCAGGAAACTATCAGTACGCTTCACTACAAACAAAAAAAAAAGAAAAAAAGACAAGACTGAGGTGTCAAAGTCCTTATAAAACCAGTAAATTCCTGAGCATTTAAGAAAATACATGCTAAAAAATGAGGAAATTCAGTTAAGTTGAGCAACACTCACATGTTACCGGCTATTCTTTCATTTAAGTTCCCACACAATTTTTTATAATTCCCTGTAGTTGCAAAGAATGAAGATATTACCCTTTAGTATTCAGTGGATTATATTAAGAACTCAATAGCGATTTCTCAATGGAAAACTAGCATGTTACTATTTTCCAAGTTGCTCTTTATATAAAGTAGGGTCTTCAAGTAGAGAGCGATTTTCATGTTTTCTGATTTGCCAGCAAGTATTTCCACAGTATTTGGACCTACAGAGCAGGTTATAATTTCTGCATGGACAAGGTAATCCTCAAAGCCAGAAATTAATATGGAGGATTTTGAATTAAATGTATTCCAATGTGTCTTAAGAACTGTATTGCACTGGAAAGTAACTACATAATAATCTTGGTTTTAACAAAACTATGGATACTGTCCAAAAATTCAAAGTGAACCGAGGAAAAAAAAACCAAAAACCCCAAAACCAAAAATATCAACACAATGCCTTTTTTTCCCATAAAACTGATTTTTCAGACCTCAAAGTGATGTATTCATTGATCAATATTGCTGTAGGTCCAATGAAATTTATTCTGTATATGCCCTCATTTAAATATTTTTAGCTCTGGTTTGAACATTAGTGAATATTAGCAAGATTGAGTCCTAAGATTTATATTATTTTAAAACCAGCTTGATACCAACAAGCAATACCAAATAAGCAAGTCAAATTGAAGAATGCCCATTTTGTAAACCACAACATAAATGTCTGTTTCAAAAGCACAGAGTGCTTCTTGTTTAAAAGAAATGGACGTATTGCACAGATGCTAATCTTTAAACCAGTACAGTTCATTCCACTAGGAGTTGAGTTTGAAAAAATATTTCTGTTTACAAAAATTTACAGAAAAATTTCATGCAATTTTTAGCACAAAATCATTACATCTCTATCAATATTACATGTAAAAAATAATCTTTATTTAGTTAAATTTTACCATCTTCAGAGAAATTGTGAAAAAGTAAAAGTTCAAATTGTAAAATAACTAAGAAAAATAACTGCTCCAGCAGGAAACCAAAACTTTAGTTTCCAGTCTGATACAATTTAGCGTTCAGCATTTTCTTTCATAGAGGATTTCAGATCCAATAAGCTAATAAAATATGCAGATAAAGAAAACAATTAAAAAGCAAAGAGAGAAATGGGTTTTTCAATTGTTGTTTTCTGGCTTTGCTTTGGTTTCATTATGAGATGCTATTAGAAGAGAAGGAGTAAACATGGCATTTCTTTTAAATAGAGTTTCATAAAGAAAAGTAGCAAGAAAAAAACTGAGGGGAGCAATGCATATGATAATTATGTTGAAAGTAAAGGGTAGGATGATTCCAACAGTTTTTTCATCAGCAGGCATAGCCAGAGTACAAAGTATGTGTTCTGCACAGTGACAACCTTCAAATCATGCCAACCCTTAAGTTATCAGTGAGTTAAAATTAATCAGTCAAAAAGCTACTTGTGTTTAGCTGTTTTCACAGCAGTGGCAACAATAAAATATTAGAGGACCTATCACTGTAATATTTACAATATGCAGTATATTTGGTAGCATTTGCCAGAGTTCTAAGGAACTGAGAGCAACTTGTGGTAGCAAAACATGTAAAACTTGTACTTTGCAGGGTGTCACAGAGCCATCCTTTTACTTCCTTGCAAAAATTATGATATTGGATAACAGACTGTTTTTGGATTTTGAGGAACTGCAGCTATAACACAGTATATTATTTCTGCACAGTACATAGCATAACGCCTTTGAACATTTAAAAGATAGTTAATGCAGAATTCAGCCAGACAGGTTTGGTATTTTTCTCTGAAGATGGCTCAAAGTACTGTCTTCACTGAACGATGAAAGCTTTTGTTTTGTAAAAATGAAGCTCATGCTAGCAGTTTGAACGCACAATTCCTGAAATATCTTGCTTATGACACGTATTTTTCTCCCCATGAAGCAATATTTTTACTGTGGTTATTGAGGGCATTTAAACAAAAAAATCCTACTGACATTTAAACTTCTACTGTGGATCCCCTCAGAGTCCAGACTCAGCAGGCTTATGCACCTAAAGACGTTCATTCATCATCTTGGAGTGCTGAAGGAATGTAAGGGAAATGTAGGCTAACTTCAGGAGTGGGTTGTGGGTTTTTTGTTTTACCAGGGCTGAAATCACTGGCAGTTCAGCACACAGTATTATTTTCTACAGCTTACATTTTACTGTGTGTGTTTTCTCACTGTAGATATTTTTACAAGCATGATAGGCATTTCAAAAATGCTGTCATCTAATAAGGAAGGATATCTTCACTGCAGTGAAGAAAAAGAAACAACGTATTCACCAAAACCAGAAATTGACATTAAATTTGGAAGTGGCCTCCCAAAAGTAAGACTGAGATGGATTATAATGACAGTGATGAAATAGAGCCTTATACCTAAGTACCTAGTGTGCATCTTTTCCCTGGGTAGGTTGACAAGCTTTTCATTCAGCTAACACCTCTCCTTCGCCAGCTTCAAATCAGCTTTCAGAAAAAACCCAAGCAATATGCTTCTTGCATGGCTCTGAAAGCATGACCACTGAACGCAGCTCTTAAGCAGATCTTAACCTGTGCACCAATGAAGAAATAATTTTAGTCCACAGACTGTATTTTTTTATCTTAAAAATACTATCTGATTACTGCATCTTTTCCTCATGCTTTCCTCTTTCTGTGAGAAAGACAACGAAGAAGGGCTGATACACAGATTCCACAATAGATCTTTTTCCAAGCTTCCAGGTTATTCACAAAAAGGATTGTCTGAGACTCAGATTTGGCTCCCAAAATATCAACTTAGGAGAATTTCTGTGGGGAGGTGAAGGGCAAAGCCACAGACTCAGACAAGGACTCGGAGAAAGGGAGAGCCACTCCGAAAGCTCAGGGTATCGCAGTCAGGGCTGACCACAGCGAATTCAGTTCCAAGTTGTAAACGCAGATAACTACAGTAACAGCAGAAACACAGTCGACCCTGCAAAACAGATGAGACTACAATAGAAGAGTAAGGGGGAAGATGAGTAAACAGAAGCAGCAATGGGAAGTTTCCTTTGCAAATAATTATTTACAATAAATAGCTGCACACTACTTACATCATGACAAGAGTTAATACATAAACAACAAATAAGAACTTCAGTATGTGATCTGAAAGCCATGAAATCCCACTAAGGAACAAGCCCTAGTATGGCACATGGGTGAATTCAAAAAATAAAATCAATAAGCCTAAAGTTTAAACACATTTTTCTAAAGTTCTAAATAGGAATAAATATTCTTACATGTGTTATTAGATGTGCTGTATATGCATGTGTACACATCTTGACAAGACAGTGGAATCTTATGTCCATTACAAGGATAAAACAGAATTCATACTCATTTAATGTGCATGTTCTGCTCTTTTACTAGGTCTGTAGCTGTTATTGGAGAACACAGAATATAGATAATAACAAAACCATCATAAAAACTTCAGATTGCACAGTATGAAAGATAGCAAGTATGAATTGTAAGTTCTACTGATTTTTATTCTGGTGGAAAGGCTGGCTAAAGCAGATGCCATCTCCTCTTCCCTCCCAGAAGGAACTCATACCCTTACCCTGCACCCTCATTTAAACCAACAAAACTATTTGGGGGCACTGAGGTGATTCAGTATGGTTAAAAATCTCATGGTTTGATAGGGGGAGGGTTATGCCATGAAATTACTCGGTTTAGATTGGTTGTGTATAGCTCTCTACAGAATTCAACTGAGAACGTTGTGAGTAGAAATGAATAGCCAAGGCATTGGAACAATTTTAACTTTTCCATCAAGAAAAATATGTATGGAACCACGACTTCAAATGTCATATACAGTTTTTGAAAATCAGCTGCAGATATTCAGTCAGGAAATGAAAAGATTCTATGTGAAAGCTTTATAATGAAGAAAAAAGAGAATTTCAGAGAAAATACCGGTTTTCCTTTCTCTAATAAAGTTTCTCATTCACTGACTGAAGATAGCGACTCTCCCTGTGATTCTTTACCATTATGACAACTAGCAGCTGAACCAAAAATTGACAGAATCCTTCACAATATTACTCTACATGACACTAGCAGCAGTGTGAAATTGAGTGTGATCACAGCCCCAGTCAATTCTAGTGGTTCAGGGAGTTTTCAGTTCAGGTCAATTTTATCTTCAGATCCTCATGCTCTTAAATCACAGAAGTAAAGAAAACAAAGACAGAGGAAAAGACAGTAGAATTAAAGTCTGTAAAAGGAAACAAGGTCAGAAAATTTCAGAAATTGCTAAAAGCTTTTCCTGTTCTCCAACAACATGAGATCACATAGCATGGAGTAAACTCTGTATGTAAAGAGTAGTTCTACCCCACCTATCTCACACCCAATGAATCCACGTTCTGTTTGTGATTCAGACACTTGTTCCATGTCCTCTACAACATGTCCGGTGCTCCTCAAGAGACAGACTTCACACCCAATACTCTTCTTACGCAAAAAAAAAAAAAAAAAAAAAAAAAAGGAGAGATTGGGTTTTTTCTTTTTTCATTTAAAAAAAAATTTTTTTTTCTCCCTTATTAACTAAGCTTTGTCCAAGAACTTCTGTGAAAGCAGGATTTTAAAACTTAAACTGTTCTCATCACTCCTTTTTCTCCTTTGTGTTAAATCCAATCCTCCCCCCTTCAGTTCCTACTGAAGAATGACTACTTGTCATCCCCCTTGATTGCTGTAACAGCTGCTTGCAGTTTGCCAATCAGTCCCATGCAATCTCCTCTCATTCTCTTTGGGTAGTTTCTTCCCCAATTTTTGCATGAGAAATCACAGAGCATGTATGAGTGAATACTCACAAGTATTTGCTACCGAGTACAAGGAAGGGTGGTAATACCTAACCCTTATTCTACTTGTGCCTCAGCTCTGCTAATCCTAGCTATTGCAGAAGTAAGCCCTAACTAGTCAATCTTTATTAAAAAAAAAAATAAAATTTAAAAAATCCTCATGCTACAGCACTTTAGAGCCATCTACAGCTCCTTCTCCCAGGGACACATAAGCCACAATAAATCTTTCGCAAAGTGAAGAAAAATTAATTAGTCTTGCAGTTGCAAATGAGCATATTTTACTTCCTGCTCCAGTGGACTAGGAATATATGTGAAGTTTAGTCTGAAAGGCAGCAAAAAAATCCAATTAAATTAACGCTAACCCAAGTGAACGGACAGTATCTTCTTACCTATACTATCTAATTCACAGGTTGTTCTCTGCCCACACCCTAAATTAGCAGCAGATTGGTTGAAATAAAAAAAAAAAAAAAAGAAAACTCTATTAACTGTCACTTCTCTCCAAAGCTTGATTTCCCCTTAGACCATCAGCTAGTCCATTTTGATTCTCAGCCCTGTATTTTATCCTCTTCACTGCAACAGTTAGAAATATCTAAAAACTACCTTATGGTTATTTTATGTTCCTTGAATGCAATCTTTTATTCCAATGTAACATAAAATTAGTTTTAGTAATCTCTTCTGTCCAAGAACAAGTTATACCCCGATGACTTCCAGGGGTTAGCTGGTAAGCAAAACTGCGCTACATACAGTTGCTGAGTCATTGCCAGTCAGAGAGCCAACAAAATGAAAATTAAAGTTGTTTGTCCCCTAAATGAAAAGCATCAAACAGATTTTGTTTCTGATAAAAGATTATGCTTCATATCTCTTGTTCTATCAAGTTGTAGACCTAAAAATGCAAGCAGGGCTTGTCATCAGATTAAACATGTATGTAGTGTCAACGGGAATAGGGCCTAAATGGGTTTTATCAGTCATGTTAGATGGTTGTCACTGCATAAATCAGTGCAATTTCAGATAATTTTGTTAACAGTTCAAATGCTTTCATCTGAAATCATACATCTAATGGTCAGTCTACCATAAAGTAGAATGAGCTGCCAAGATAATGTCTCTCAGAGCTGAGTTGGAGGTGTTTCAGTTCGAACTTCAACCAGTTTCACTCCTGCTGTGACCTAGGGGCACTGCTCACTGTCAATTAGCACACACTTCATCTTTCCTTCTTCCTCAACCCATTCATTCCCTTTATGGGTAACTATGAGCTCAATCCTTACTGGCAGGCTTCCTCTGATTGTGCCCTGCTCCCTGCCCTTGGAAATGGTTGAAGTTCCTCTGAACATTATGACTACATCTCAGTGTTATCCTGTCCCAAGGGAGAACACATCTAGAATGAAAAGGCAGAGAGATTGGTGTGGGAACAGTTGTTCAGCCAGGATGTCACAAATCAATGTGATTTTTAACACTACTTTAAAAGGTGGAATAATTTCTGATTAAACAGAACTTGTCAATGCATTGTTGTCTATCAGAAGGGAAAAACAACTTGACCACATCCATTTTAGGTTCAAACTGCTCCTACTCTAACTATTCCGTATGAGTCAAGACCATGGGCAGTTGTATGGCAGTTGAGTCCACCCTCTGAAGTTCTGCAGTGCCGAACAGTCACAATGGCATATACATGATGGCATATAGCTTTCCCTTCCCCTTGGAAGAAGCTTCCACTAGCAGAAGCCTTGGATATTGGTGCAAACAAGGACTGAGAGCAGAACCCTCATTGTGTGTGGCCCTACAGGTTTCTGTACACCAACTCTGGACTCAACTAATGAAGGGAAAGCAATGCTGCTCTCATTAGACTGCTACAACAGAAACACAGTGAAGAGACCTCCGTGGGGGATTATTTAAGGCTTTTGCAGAAACACTTCCTAGTGAGGAGACAATGCTGAAATATACTTGTTTTCTGAAAGCGTGTCTGCTTAGCCAAGGAACTTATATTCAACAGGAGACCATTACACTGTCATAACATTCGATTCCACTTACATTGCCTTGTAATTAACACTGGAACATTTAACAGTTATTAGAAGAGACTTTCTCGAGAGTTCTAGATTCCAGGGGACCTCACAGGCAGACTGCCGTTAGGTACTATACCGCAACAGTTTACGATTAGAGATGCAATTTGAATTCACAAAATTAGTGTCATCTTTGTCTCATTTCCAGAGGAGTGTCTGCAAACACCCCGAGCTGATCTGTCAATGTGCTATAGCTAGAACAGTTCCGATGCTTTAGAAGAATCTCTGCAAAATCTTTCTTACATTATAATAGATGTACTCTTTGAGGCACAAAGTACTAGATAACTTAAATCACTAAAACAATTTGTAAAGCAGAGAGATTATCTTCCAAGCAAAGGTTTATTAAATAAAAGACTTGTTTTCACGCAGCAAGCGCATACAGGCACATACTTAGATATGTATGTGTGTGTACTAAACCAAGATCAGTCTTCTCTGACAAAAACATTAGTATCCTTCATTAAACCTTTTAAGTCATAGTCCAGAAGTAACAGATCCATGTGTAAAACTTAGTTCCTTTATGGACCTTAATTAAGAACGCAATTTCAGAATTACAAATGCATTTATAACATAACAAAGCTACAACTCAAGTTTTGTATGAAATTATCTTTTTTGCACAAATAAAAGTGCAATTTAATGCTTTAGTCATTCTGATAATTTGCAGACCATGACTCTGCTAAGCCTATAGAATGTTTTAGTTTATAGCTTCAACTGCTATCTTTAATACAGTAAAATGCTATTATAACCTTATAAAAAGTCAACATCTATTTTAAACAACAGAAGTTTTGGGTTCCACAAGTTTGATTCCGGCATCTATGTCAGACAGTAACTATTGTTATATTAGCTACACTAGAAATTTTTGCAGCACCTGAATTTCATAGCCTGTTCACTTGGAGGCATTAACAAATATTTTGCATCTCTGCTTCTTAAATATTTGTTTTTACCTGCAATGATTTGTAACGTATGCTGTAGCTTCAATGTCAACCATAGGGTATTTTTCTGTTCTGACAGAGGCACGTGCCCAGAAGCTGACATTCCCTCATTTAACAAGCAATATGAATATGGTAATACAGGACCGAAGAACTTTTTCCCTCCCTTTCCCCATCCCTAATATTAAAATTGCACATTCCAAGATCAAAATTTTGGGTTTATCCATACTGAGCTGTGAGTTTAATAAATACGTTTCTAGATATGCATGTAAAGCACTGGGATGTAACCTCTGGAAGTGTCAGATCAACAGAAAGGTGTTTTCAACCTACAAAGGGTATTAAGTTTAACATTAGTATTGTAAATGTTAGGATGAAAGAAAGACTTCAAGTGGCACAGTTTGGAAGCAATACAGAACATAATAATGCTGGGGAATCTTCTCGCAGAGATTTACCAATAAAGAGTTGGGAAACATTGGGTGCAGATGTTATAGAAAAAAAAAAGGTCTATGTGTTTCAGTAGGAGGATTTTTCAGGGACAGTTCATTTTCTTACAAAACTTGCACGGTATAATCTTAAAAAATACATGGACAATACAAAAACAGAACTCCCCAAAACAGCTTTAATGCAATCTGATGTGTCAGGGAAAGCCTTTTTTAATAATCCTTCTATTTGGAGGTTGGTTGTTTAGTTTTTTTCCCCTCAAAAAAACCCAAAACCCTCTTGAACATTTAATCACACTCCATATTTTATCAAAGACAGTCCACAAACCCAGATGTCAAGACATCAGTGTTTTGTAAATCTTTGATAACATACTAAGCTATTTGTCAGCTGTGTGGAAAGTCATACTTTTGTTTAGGAGGAAATCCAGTCTTAACGCTAAAACCCCTCTTCACTCAAGCTAACATTGTTACAAGAATTGAAGAAAAACTAAAAGCTCCATCATTTTGAATTTTAGAAACCCTCATTTAGGAAATCATAGAATGGAATTCAGCTTCAGGAGTCAGAAGCAATTCTCGTCAGAATATCTGAATTACTTCATCTGAATGCGGCATGCAATAATGAAGTGTTTGAGAAATGTATCTGTATTTGGGAGAAGAGCAAGTTTGGGATACAACACAAAGAGATTCCTAAGTGACAGCTGTAGCATCCAACACAAGGAAAAAAAAAAAAAAAGACTAGTTTTACAAATGTGAATATAACTTTTGTGAAGCTCGGTATTTTCACTGACTTGGGAGACACAGACCCTGAGCTCTTTCTGGATTTAGATCAGCATTTCAGGAGTTCATTTATTTCTGTATTTTTTTTACCTCCTAGGAAGATAAAACTATGTTTATGACTTAAAATTGACCAAAGAAAGCATAGGTAGATGGAAGTACATTTACGTTTTTAATTATGCATCAGTTTCTTCTGTAGTTCTTAAAACAGAATATCCTATTTATTTTTTTAATTAAATCACCTATTTAATTCCATTTCTGGTATTTTCCTTAAGTATATGTCATTGATGAAGATAGGGGGAAACATTTTAACTGTGAAAAAAAATAATGAGATTACATTGTGTTGCTTCTTGTTTTCCCAGCTTTATCGCACATTACACAGAGAAAACTTTTAAAACAAAATGCAACAAGTTTATGCAGCTACTCTTGAGTTTCTCACAGAGAACATTTTCAAGTTATGCAAGAAATATGAGAGAGTTGCAGACCAAAGTTCAGAAAATAATCTGTAACCACGCAGGAGTTGATTTATCACTTTGCTATTGAAGGACAGTGTTTAAACTGGTATTACTACCGAAAAATCCCAAACCCTACTGCTTAGTTTCTAAATGTCAACAAGGAGTATTTTCACACTACTCACAATCCAGCCTACCCAATATTAAACAATTATTTCCAATCACAGCATGTTGCATAAAGTAACAAAACTTAAGTGGTAGTACAAAACCCAAGTTCAATTATCAGCTCAGTGAAATGATGTCACTAAAAGATGGAAGATTTCACTGGCTGATATGTAAGATATTGCCTCCCCTTCGATGAGGCTTCACAAAATCGCCAAAGTGTTGAGCTCTGTTTCCCTATCAAAGGAAAAATGATTTAATGTCCAGCCTTCTCTTAGCCAATACTCTCAAACTGTAAAGTCTGTCCCAGCGCTGCTGGCCAAGCTAACAACTTAATTACCACAGCCCTTTCAGAAGTGTTACCATCATTGCAATATAATTTTTAAATATTCTAGCACCCTATTCAGTTCCCTGGAAGAGTGGAGCTTACTATTTTAAGAAAGCCTGCCTATTTAAATGTCATTAACTATCCAATTAGTATAGTCTGCTCCTCGGTAGCTGCAGAGTACTGGGATAATCTTTTAATTGTTAACCGCTATTGAATAATTTTAGCAATTACGCTTTTATACATTCTGTAATAATTAAGACAGACTACCCCTTGAATCTCATCTTTTTCCCAAGTACACAGTGACAACCAGAGAGACAACCACCGGCAGGCAATAGGCGTGCGGCCAGGGGCACCGTCCGCGCCGAGGCGCGCTGCCCCCGCCTGCCTCCCCTAGCCCGCCAGCCGCCCGGCGCAACCCCGCTCACCGCCCGCCGCAACCCCGCTCACCGCCCGCCGCATCCGACCCATGGACCCGTTCCGTCCGCGGAGGAGCGGGCTCGGGGACACCGGGCCGCTCCGCGCCGCAGCCTACGGGACTCCGCTTGCGCCGCCGCTTAAGCCGAGATAAATCACCGCCGCCGCTCCCCACGGCTCCACCTGCCGGGCGCTCGTGCAGCCCTCTCCGACCCTCCCTTCCCGGGAGTGCCCCCACAGCGGGGAGCGCAGAGCCGCCCGGAGCCCCAACGCGCATCTTCCGCACAAGCGGGGTTGAAAAAGCGCCGTCCGTCCCTCATGCGGAGCGGCAAGTTTCTCCCCTCCTTGGAAGGAGGCGTGCTGCCCCTCAGGCTCGCTTCTTGGCGCTCAGAAGCGGCCGCACACGGCACAGGCTCCCAGCGAGGCAAACCCTCGGAGGAGACGGAGACATTACCTAAAAGGGCAGAGGTCCGCTCGCTGACAGAACGCCGGTGCGAGGCGCCCCTCCGCCGCCCTCCCCTCCCTCCCTGCCTGCCTCCCTCGCTCCACAGGACGGTGCCTGTTGCACGGGCCCCTGGGCTCCCTCCAGGGCGAAAATAATAAACCCTCAACTTCGCTTCCCGCCTTCGCGGTACGAACTCTGGCGGGCGGCAGCCCCGAGCGGAAGAGAGGGGAGCGGGGGCCAAGGCTCGGAAAAACACACACACCCCCCTCCCAGTAAGAGCTGAACTGCGCTCTGCAGAGCGGGACACCACCGCCCCGGCTTCCCTCTGCGCAAAACCAATTAACCCCGGGTGCCCGTTCTCCTGCGGAAGGGAAGGGGAGGGGGTGTGTGTGTGTTACGGGAGCCAACAGGAGGCAAAGTTTGATAAATGAGCAGCTCCCGCGATGACAGGCAAGTATGGAGCGCAGGCACCCTCCGCGCCGCGCTGGGCAGAAGTGCGGAAAAAAGAGGCACTCACCTGTCCGTTGCCCCTCCAGCAGCCGCGGAGGGGAAGGCGGGCAGGCAAGAGACGCAGCCCAGCGCTCTTCTCCCGTCCTTCGGCCCCAGCGGCAGGGAGGATGCCAGGCAGAGGGCCCGCAGAGCGGCGGGGCCGGGCCGGGCAGGGCAGACACCCCGTCAGAGGACAGGTGAAATGGGGCGGTCGCCGCCGCCGCCGCC
>VXBZ01004536.1:23025-120482 GCA_013399135.1 Heliornis fulica | reverse complement strand
GGGAATGCTCACAGCTGTATAATCAACAAGCAAAATCACAGATGTGCTTAGATAACAAACAGTTATTCATTCAATGATATTACTAAGGCAGTAAAGCATAAATTATATCCCTATTTCTCTTTGTGTGATGTAGAGATGTAAAGATTGCTTTATTCTAAGTCAGTCAATGAATTTATGTAGATTTGTCATTTCAAACAGAGGGTACAAATCTTTCTTTGTGCAGCACCTCTGTAATTCTACCTTTGTCAACTGAAGACAATAAACTAGAAAGATTAATGTACATTTTGTCTTCAGCAGTAAATCCTATTGTCAAATGAGGGAGAACTTTTTATTCAAAGAATTGGATCAATAGTTGACTTTGTTTTGAAGCATTTATTTAAGAAGCTACTTAAAAAGAATGAAGTTCATGCTCTTAACATCCTTAAAGAAATCTCTCAAAGGCAGTTATTCTATTTGCCAATCTAGCGGTCACTGCCATGCAGCAACAAAAAGCATGAAAGCTAGATATGGAAATCCCTTTGGGTTCAGGCGGTGCTTTCTCAATGGAAGAAGAGCAGTAGGAAATTAAAGAGTGAAATGCACTTAAAAAAATATGTTTGAATGTTTTAAACAGCTTGCTTTGAATAGGTGAAGTTTCATCTCTAACCACTAAGCATCAAGGTCAATGAAATGCAGATGACAGAAGCGTTCTATGCCTGAAAGAATGCCACCGACTTTAGGTAGTGTTTAGTGAGCAATGTTTAAAAATTTGACTGTCTGTTATTTTAATCTGTGACACTCATTTTTCAGCCAGTATTGGTTCAGAAGAGCGCTGTGTGTCTTCCACTAGAGTTAACTACAGTATTTTCAAAACATGGGAGGTTAATGAAGATAGTACTCTACTAGTGATGGGCCTATGACAACACTTGTCAAGCTCAATGAAAAGACCCTCATTCATTTCAGTTAAAATTAGCTCGACACTTATACTGTAATACACTGTTTGAAATTTTCACAGATCTTAAAAACCTATTTATTTATGAGTAAACTGCGACTCTTCTCTTTACATGGATTCTAAGAATAGGAAGTGCTATCTAAACCAGCAAAGCCCCTAAGAGGATTGATCATGTACTAGCATATTGTATCTGTTTCCATCCAAATTAATTCCTTAGGCAGGTGGATCTACCTCAACAGGACTTTGACTTGACTAAGTCATACTAATAAGGAATTTAATAGCTTCTTAATAGATTGACCGTTCACTTGAGTTACGCAAGTAGAGTACTCATTGTTCTGGAGTCGTTACTGATAAATATACAGGAAGGGTGGGAATAAATAGCTCAAATTAAGAAAAACAGAAGAAAAGGAAAAAATAAAAAGGCTTAAAATCAGAAAGGAAAAGAGAAAGCGAAGTTATGTTTTCTAAAAATTTCATCTTGCGTTGTTTACTTGCCTTCATTTGGCTGCTTTCATCATTTAAATCCCTGTGATCTCACACTTGGCATTTTGGTGTTTTAAAGTGTTTCAAATGGAGATTGCTGAATTAAAAAAAAAAGCGTCACCCACCAACTGATACAACCTCAAAAATAGCTTTTGTTATGTGAATATGACTGTCTGTTCTCGCTCTGGACTCTTGAAATCCTACTTCTAAGGGCTTAAAGAGTTGGTAATATTACATATAGCTGCTGATAGACACCTGATGCAGTATGTTTTACTTCAGAAATGCAACCTATGTTCTTGGCAGAAAATTAAACGTATGTGTTGATATTTTCAAGTATTTAAATCAGTAAAATCTGTGCAGGTTCTGTTTAATTATCAAGAGAGAGATATCATCAGTAAGAAGTTTCTCCAAAACAGTTTTCTACCTTCAGCCATTTTATCTGTGCAGGGGGCTTTTTAGAAAAAGGATGAATTTTTCTTCCACAGCTGAGCAGGCAAGTTTCCACTCCTTTTTTTGATTTCTTTTCAGGTAGCTGAAATGCTTTTGATCACAATTTATAAATATGTCAGGCAAAGCTGTGAGTAAACTATCAAGAAAGTATCGGACAGTTTAAGTTTTAAAATTGCGTCAAAAATCAGTTGCTTGGGATATGTTACAAAGAATCAAGAATTCTTCACCAGTGTATTTTAAATTTATGGCTGGACAAAATTTAATATATTATAAAATGTTAGCTAATTATTACAGTCTTATAAAGATTTAAATGAGTAGCTGTTTCAGCCAGAATTTGGAATATTTTACTACTGCGAGCATTTCAAAGGCATGAAAAGGCAGGAATTCTCCCTTTCTGAGACCAAATGTGCAAAGCGTTGCTGTTAGCTTAGCCTGTCCAATGGCTACTGGAGACTTTAGTCTTTGACCTGTTCCCCAGTTTCTGGAAACAAAGATGAATATATACAGGTGTTTAAGAGAAGTGTGTATCAATTAACAGATCTGGAAGAGAGGGAAACCATTGTAAAGACTGGAAAAGAGAAAGAAAAGCTGTAGCCTTTTATGAAAATGTTGATATTCGTGTTGATGTTCTCAAGACACTGTGTTGGAGGAAGACTAATTGCCTCACTGCAAGTTAAGCCTTTAAACTGAGGTGATATGAATACAGTTGAACAATAAGTTCTGGGTCTAACCATGGTTTACTTTTCCTGTTTGCTATGAGGAAAATTATTTCTTCTAAGGAAGCATTCAACCACAGATGAGATCTGTGACTTCTGGGTAAAAGAGAAAGAGCAGCTGCCTTTGGTAGTGAAAGTTGTTTACAACCTAGTGCTATTCTGGTAACTAAGATGATCTAAGTCTTCTGACCTCATCACAGTAAAAAACTTCCTGAAGGGGGTGTAGCAGAGGGAAAGGCACTGATCTCGCGCACTCTAGTGACCAGCCATAGGACACTGGGAATGGAATGAAGCTGCATCAGGGAATATTCAGGTTGGACATTAGGAAAATGTTCTTCACTGCAAGGGTGGTTTGGCTACTGGCACAGGCTCCCCAAGGAAGTGATCCCAGCACTGAGCCTGTCAGAGTTCAAGGAATGGCTGAACACCCAGGCAATGCTACAGGCTTGGAGCAGAGTGTCTGGAGAGCTCCCTGAAGGAGGAGGACCTTTGTGGGGAGGGGGAGTGTGCTTATTTGATAACTGGCCTAACATGAACTGGCAGTGTGCCCAGATGGCCAAGAAAGCCAACAGTATCCTGGCCTGTGTCAGGAGCAGTGGGACCAGCAGGAGTAGGGGAGTGATTGTCCCATTGTACTCAGCTCTGGTGAGGCTGCACCTCGAGTGCTGTGTGCGGTTTTGGGCCCCTCACTACAGGAAGGATATTGAGATGCTGGAGCGTGTCCAGAGAAGGGCGATGAAGCTGGTGAAGGGTCTGGAGCACAAGTCCTGTGAGGATCAGCTGAGGAAGCTGGGGCGCTTTAGTCTGGAGAAAAGGAGACTGAGGGGAGACCTCATCACTTTCTACAAATACCTGCAAGGAGGGTGCAGAGAGGTGGGGGTTGGTCTCTCCTCTTGGGTAATAAGCAATAAGACAAGAGGAAATGATTACAAACTGTACCAGTGGAGATTTACATTACATATCAGGAAAAATTTATTTACTAAAAGAGTTGTCAGGCATTGGAAGGGGTTGCCCAGGGAAGTGGTAGAGTCACCATCCCTGGACATATTTAAAAGGCAGATAGATAATGTGCTGAAGGACATGATCTACAAGTGGACTAGGTAGGGGTAGGCTGTGGTTGGTCTTGATGTTCTTAAAGGTCTCTTGCAACCTAGCTTGATTCTATTCTGTCTTAAGTCATATGGTTTAGATTTAGGTAGTCCTGCAAGGAGCAAGGAGTTGGACTTGATGATCCAACCTGAGATATTCTATGATTCCATTTGATGAAATCCATCCGTATGTCACATGGACTGTTACCGTTACTATAACTAAAACACGCACGTGTAGCCCCATGAAATCTGTGTCCTTCAGGAACTAGGAAGAGCTGCTTCATCTATGTTAGAAGCATTGGTAAATTTATGTGCGTGTCAGAGAGGAAGCTGAAAAGAGTACTACTTTGTCTATTTTGAGGATGCTTGAATACCATTCATTGCAGAGATATGTTGTAATCATCACAATTCGCTGGCACTTGTCCAGACGCTAGCCCTGCCCAGGTCAGAGATGTAGAGATAAACTGAAAAGCTTCCAAGTGATGTGTTTATGAGCATGTTAATGGGTGGCTTACTGCTGTGAAACATGTCTGAAGTTCAAACTAATGTGAGCTGGATTAGAAATGTTCTGCTGACCCTGAGCAGTGTGCTCTTTACCTTTCCTGATTTGGAGTTAATCAATGCTTTTAATACTTTAACACAACAGTCTTGCCAGTTGAGCCTTTTCCACCATACGTTGTTTCTTGAAAATATTTGCTACCATAAACGTTCAGAATAACTGCATCTTCTCCTAGAGGTGCTTTGTATTCAGCACTGGGGTACTCCATGCTGATGGTGTAAGTATTGAGTTAAAGGCATGCAACCTATTAAGCAAGGCACAGAAAAGGTCTTGTGCCTGGAAAGAGTCATTGATATAAAGGTCTAAGAAAAGATGAAGATAACCTTTCAAATTCCCTGGAGTAGGGAAATAACCAGAAGTGAAAGATCTTTGCTGTGGTTTCCAGGTCAGTTGATGCAATACAGAAGGACATGGTGACTGCTGACAGTGTAACTGTGCTGATGTGTCCTTAGGAAGAAGACTACAGTGAAGGGCATAGAAATATAGATAACATCGTTGACTTCCCTTCTGGTTTGAGCAACATAGTGCCAGATCTTGGGGGAGTTTTCAAGGAGCACATCACTATATGCTTGTCTATTAGACATGACCTTATACATCAAACCGCTTTTAGACAAGAAGGGGTGTTTGGTGAGAGGTGTCTTTGATTTGGTCCTGTTTGCTCTTACATGGGTTTGGAACCTCTTCTACAGCTCATACTGGAATATATGATGCTATTTCATGGTCCTACTGAGTGGTTTAGAATAATATACACACCTCAGAAAAAAATCAACCACAAAACACATTTAGAAAAGGTTAGCTTCAAGGCTTCACAGGATTATGAACTTTTGAAATAAAGAAGTTGTGGTGGAAACTATCTGTCACTCTAATAGTAAGAACTGATGTTAACAAGCACAATTTAAAGATGAAGGCTTTTATATGAAAGAGATGTCTGCAGTAGATATCTGAACAAATTAACTGAAAGAGAGCTTAACTGTTAAAAATTGCTTGTCTGAAGTAATATGTATCACAAGTGGAAGTTTGATATAACGGTAGATATTTGACATTTATAGGTGGAAAAGAAAATGCTTGGGTTTCTACCACTTTTCAAATAGATGTTATAATTTTAATTTTAGTTTGTTTTGGTTTGCTTTCTGAAATTATTGTACCTATTGGCTTTGTACCAGGAAATTAAGTCAGTTGTTATACTTTTTTACATGCAACACTCTTGATCTGAAACAAATATGTCTTGCAGACTTGTGGTCTGTATTGCTACAGTACATGCAGCCAAATAGCTGCTGAACTGAACTGTATGAAGAAATTAGATAGATAGATAGATAGATAGATAGATAGATAGATAGATAGATAAACACACAGGACCCATGTATATAGTGAAGTTCAAAAAAACCTACATTGCCACAGAGAGAAACTGTATACTGTAATATTCATCATGTTGGCATTTAAAACTTTTTTTTTTTCAAGTCATAGTAATCCCTTCCTTGCTCATGGACTTCCTAGTCTGCCAATATTTATGCACATGCTCAATTTTTTTTTATCTGAAATTTAATATTTAGGCAATTCATTTATAGCTATGGGGGAACAGGTGGTAGGAATATTTATTCTTCTAAATGGAAAATGTATGATTTTGGGGTAGTGAGTTTTATTTGGTTTTTTTTTTTTTTTTTTTTTTTAAACTTCCTTCTTTCCTTCTGAAAAAAAATGGAATTGCTATTTGGGAACTCAATTTAGGAGATGTATAGCCAGATACTCTACATGCACTCATTCCACTTTGGACTTTATTGGGCTAGATAAAGATGAATTAATCGTTGTAATTGAAGCTTACAGTTGCCAAGGGACCAGTGGTTTTAAGTTGCTTGTACTTACTGTTGGTAAACAGAGGAAGGTCCTTAGCAATAATGTGGAGAACTGATACCTCGAAGAGGCTAATTTCTCAATGTTAAACATGTTCTGAATGATGTTCTTTGGAGATAAAAGTGAAAGTGGGTATGAGATTGTGACTGAAAGGCAAATTAAAGAAGAGGAAACTTAAGGAGCTAGCCAAATAGCCACTGAACCATGAATGAGAAAAGAAACTTCTAAAAACCCAACTTTGGTGACAATATAAGGACACTAGTTAGGGAAGAAAAATGTTGTATATAATATCACAGTGTAATAAAGGGGAAAGCAGATATGAGCTAGCATCTAAGATACATAGTGGAAGTGAGACGAAGGAACAAACCTTTGCTTAGCTAATGACAATAGAATGTATATTCTAAAAAACAGGATTATCTCCTTATATATACAAATGGTACCATTAAAAGTTTAAGAAAATGAAATTGCTACTAGTGACAGGAAAAAAAAAAGTGTTCAATATCTATTTCTTTTCTGTTTCTGGAAAGAAGTAGAAGTAGTGCACTTGTATTCCAAGTATTTTCCAAGCAATTAGTTTCTAAGGAAAGCATTAAGCAGTGTTTTTATGGTGAATATTCAAAAGCAGCTGATTCAGGTGAACTGAATGCAGAAGTAGACATATACTGTATTCATTTTAGAGGAATCTTGGAATACTCCAGAAACTCCTGGAAGCAGTGAATGTAATATTAAAGCTTTAAAAAAATTAAAATAGAAACCCAAGCAATGTGACTCATGTTGTAAAAGAGAAGCTAATAGAATGGTGAGGTGTGTTTCTATACATAATGGTTCAAAAGCTTTGAATACAGAGCATCACAGCTAGAATTCAAAGCAGAAGGTTTTTGGAAGATAAAGTCTTGTCAAATGCATGTGAATGCTTTCTTTGAGAATGTTAGAAGTTTGATAAAAGTAAGTGCTTTTGTGCAGTTGTCTGGGTAAGTTGTATGCTTAGAAATTAGATACATAAGTGTCACTTTCAAAATTGGGACTGTACCCTTGAAAATAAAAAATAATTAAAAGGTTGTAAAATGGATAGGTAACACACACACACACACACACACACACCCCTGCATGCCACACCACACCACCCCACACCCCCCACACCCATGTTGCATTTAGAAAGGTAATGCTCTTTCGTTGTTTGATGTTGAAATAAGTAGTGGTTAGGACAAGGGATATTAAATTCTTCACATATGTAGTATAGATAAAGCTGACAAAAGAATGTTGTAACAGCTCCTTATGCCCAGACAATACAATAAAACTGAAAAATAGAAAACTTACAGAAAAGAGCCCTAAGTGCTTGGTAACTGGAGAAAAATGTCTTATACTGAGTATTTAAAGAGATTAGTTAGGTGGTTAGAGGAAAATATCAGACACTAGTGAATTTTTCAATGTAATGGAGAAAGACTTCATAGGATGTTTTTCTGGAGATTGCCACCAGAAATTTGAAAATATAAATGTAGTAAACATTTTTCCTGATGAGATCAACTATAAGAACAAACTCCCCATAATAATGACAAATTCTCCATTCCTTCTGGTACCAGGGTAAAATCTGGATCTGGCTATTAATCAGGTACAAAACAAGTATAAAGTCCTGTGATATACCTTGTTCTTTCTGTCCTTGAATATTCTGATCAATGTGATTTTTCAGTAGACAGTTTCAGTTGTTTAAAATGAGTCTGTGTCAGTCATGTTTGTGGAACATGTTAACTCACGTTATTTATCACCTATAACAGTGTGCAGAACACTAGTATTTTCACCTCATGCTCTCCTTTCACCTTCTAGTATTCCAGCTGTTAAAGATTTTAGAAGGTTTTCATCCTTTTGCATTTATAAAACTGGCCAAAGTTATGTCCGTGTATTCTAATATTAAATTATAATAGGTGCTAAATATTCTAATATTACATTAGAATAGATAATTATTTTATAGATATGTTAAAGTTTTAAATTGAGAGGTACTTTATTACATTTTGGAATTTTAGAGCAAGGACTTGTATTAAAAGGATTATAAATTCCCTTTTATGTGAAAGTAAAAGTTACAGTATTAGATCAGATCATGGTAAGATTTTAAGTTTGGGTTTTTTTCACTCTCAATTTCCATCAGCAAGAAGTATTATACTAGATAGTTGTGTAATAAGTTCTCCATGAAGAAGGTTATTTATTCTCCCGATGCCCCACCCTCACTAATGAACAGCCAAGGATGCTCAATAGTCACATGTAAAATCATGGTTTGCTTTGCCTCATTTGTGTTTCTTATGCCCATCAAGATGTATTTGCCCTGCATTTTCTAAATTTCTGTTCTTCAAATCATCTAACTGAGCAGTGTGTCTGTCCTAATCAGTCTGAGATAAACAGCAAAAAATAGGTTTCTACCTAGACAGTCTTCTTGACTGAACTAAGCGGTCTCTGACGTCCAGCCCCTATGACTAACCTGGTTTGTTTTTCTCAGTCATTTTCTAACTGAACATAATAATTCAATCTGCAAGTCTTAAACGTTATTTTCCCAGATATATTTTCCATAAGTATTAGCAATCTCAGGTTTTGCTACCAAAAAGAATTCCTCGCCATGTTTAACATTAGGTAGTGATGTTCTCGTGACAACACCCTTTTCAACCCATTTATTCCATGTAAAATACTCTTTCAGCTAAGAGAAGGAATTTCTGGTAGTGAACCTCTGAGGGAAAACAAGCTTTTTTGCTCGTGAGGAAGGAAAGTGCCTTTTTCTCCTTCCCGAAATGTACATGGTTTTGTCATCTGCTGTGTTTGTGCCTGCCTTACATGCCAGAGGATTTGGCTTGCTTGTGCTAGCTCACCCCTAAATAGATTACAATGTTGACATGCAACATTTTTCCTTTCTTACAGTAACTATGACAAATATCATTATCCATTATCCATAGTTACATCTTACTGGCTTTATCCTGTTCTTTTATGCATATTCCTACTCCTCTACTATGAAATTTTAATGCACTGAATTACATAAGTCAATTATGCATTTTGTTTAGACACACACATATGTAAGCACAGATATATTTATATAAATGTCTTGGTGTGTTGCTATTTTGTTGCCTTTCATTGTCGATGAATGTTTCCATGTTCTTTCTAGAAAAGAACACCTAATTTCTTGGATATAATTTGCTAGAGGTCCTGAAGAAAATTAGCAGTCTTAAATCTAGCATTTAAAATCCCTCAGACACTTGAAAATGAAATTTGAAAGGTTAAAGTCACATAAGTCTATTTGGAAATGCTGCTCTGCCTGTGTGACATCTATCGTTCTGTATGGCTTCATTGTGTGCCCTTGTACTGAGAATCTTTATCACATCTCCTTAAAAATAATGTTTGAATATGCAATCTTGAGTTCTAATCCCCTTCTGTTTGTGCTGTTTTTCAAGGTGTTGAAGTTCACAAGCTGGAGGGTAGAATGACATCAAAGAACCTTGTAAGTTCTTGGGGTCTTTAATACCTACATATATATGTGTGTGTATATTACATTAATTCTCTAGGGATATTCTTTTGTTGTTTGGATTGTTTGGGGGTTTAGGTTTGGTTGGCTTTTTTTTTTTTAATGCTACAGAATTCTGCAAAGCTCTATGTGCTACTAGCCAGAAATGTAACATAGAGGTTTTTTTCAGCGGAGTCATTATAGATAATTGGAACCCCCCATTGGTTTTTGGTTGCTTAATATATTGCTCTTTATTTATATATATATATCCTTTAACACTGAATTTCATTTTTCTCCACTCACCTACCATCTTAACACTACAGCTTGTAGAATTCATTGTCCTCTGCAAATTTCAGTGTCTGCTTGACCCTTTTCAGATACAAATGTGTAGTAAATAACATATTAATTAACATGCTAACCACTGGAGATAATGAAAACTGAATATTTCATTTTTCTTTTCAGTGTCTTTCCAATTAACCAAGGCTTAATCCGTGATAAAACTTTTTCTCTTGTCCCATGAGCAGTCCCAGGTTTTACTGTCAAGAACTTTTTAAGATAAAATATTATATTTTAATATAGTTTTCTCTTTTTGTATTAAATTATTAGGAAAAAAAATCTTCACTCAGAGGGTGGTAGATTGCTGGCACAGTTTGCCCAGAGAGGGGGTGGATGCTCCGTCCGTGGAGATATTCAAGGTTAGGCTTGATGGGGCTCTGAGCAATCTAATCTAGTAAAGATGTCCCTGTTTGGACTAGATGACCTTTAAAGGTCCCTTCCAAACTAACACATTCTATGATTTTGTATATAATAGTTCTCCTTACTAGTAGATACTCCTGTTACACTATCAGTGTCCAAATTAGGCAGATATTCCAAATTTTTTTTAATATTTTCCTGAGCTATATACTGACAAAACAATCAGTTTTGACTGCTGGTAACCATGATGTTGGAGTCATACCTAGGCCTAATGAAGTACAGCTTTTCAATTTATCTGTTTGTTCCAGTGTTTTCTTACCACTCATGTTCAGAAGCTTTGTACATGACTTATTCCATCTCCCGGAGAAAAGTGTCGAACAAAGCATTTACCTGCTTTTCTGTTGCTGTCCTATAAAATCCAGCCATACCAACAGTTCTTTCTTAACTTTCCTTAATCCTTTATTTAAGGTTTAAAGAATTGTTTATGTCTGTGGTTACTTACTTTTCATGGTCTGCTTTAGAGTCCTCCTAATTTACGTTTTACATTTTGAACCTGCCAGAAGTTATGCTGCCTCTCTAGGGGAGAAGGACTGAATAATACAAAAGAAAGATTGTATCTGTCACTGACGGAGTAAAATAGTACGTTTATGCCTTATAGCATATGGATTAGTATATTTATTCATTGATTTACAGTAGTGATATATTCTTAACAAAAATCAATAGTTTTCTAAACTTACTTTAGATTAAGGGGTGGAGAGGAGAAACTTAATATGCCTTTTCCTGGAGACATCAGAGGAAGTTTTGTTTTAAATTTCCTCCACTTTGTTAAGACTTCTATTCTGGATTTTTGTACAGGGAGAGAAGAATGAAAGTGTGAGAAATTAATCTTTCTATCAATTAAGAAGGTAATATTATCCATAAAGTATCATTATGCTAAAATTTGTAAGGTATCTTCAGAGTTTGTGTGCAAATCTAATCCTTCCACTGTTGTCAGTTGATTATATGTACTGACATTTTAAAGCTGTTTTGGAAAACTTACTAGAAACACACGAATGTCTGCCAGTTGCATAAAGAACCTGGCGAGACCTTTGCTATTTCTATAGCAAACTGAATTTAAGGCAAGTCTCCTATTTGTGAAGAAAAACACCTGAATGTCATGACTCTCCCTCTTTTGTAGGATAGACATAATTTCTAATAGACATACTTTTACTTGCAATTCACAACTTGTTTATCCAAATTACATTTTCTAGTTACATGCTTACAATTTTATGCAGGAATGATTTAACTCATATAGTAAGGTATTTCTATGAATGGGAATGATTTATGATCTTCTAAAATCTGTTTATATCTTTATATCTGTAGAAAAAGATTTGTATATTTGTGGGTTTGTTCCGTATTTTTTTATTTTGTCTTCTTGCAAAACAACTTCAGCTGAAATTAAAGCATAAAATTAATCTAAAACATCCAGCTTTTGGCTGGATCCAGTGCTAATGTATTGCTATTGAAAACAGTCACACAGGATAAAAGTGTAATAACATGTAAATAAATACTTCCAGTCTCCATGTCCAATTTAAGTTTCCAAGTGTCATTACAAAATCCACCAAACAAATCTGTCATGCTTAAATCACAGGAGTTTCACGTATACATTATCCACAACATGGATATTCTTTATTAAGTTCATGCAAGCTATTGAGATCACTAGTGAAAGGTTTCTGTGCACTGGTGGTACTGTCGATCTGTGTTGTTCTCCAGAAGTAGGGTCTGTGGAATATATATATATATATACTCTATACATAGTGCTGTGAAAGTCTGTAAAGAAATCATGGAGGTAAGGGAAATAAAAGAGATGGTTCAGGTTTAGGAGTAATTACAATGGTTGTGATTGTTCTACACCTAATACTGTTATCACATCAGAAATTTATATATAAACTCTGAGATATCTCATTTCATGTGGCTGTCCGAAGTTGCCATGCACTGTTCCATGTGACTGCTTTGCATCAGTGGAGCGCGAAGCATCTGGGACACATCTTTAATACAATCAGTACTTCAGTAGTGTGGCAACAGATAGCGTAGAAGTTCCTCACTTAGGTACTAGCAAGGCTGTATCTACATACAAAACCCCTTGCTGTTTGGTATTATGTTGATTATTTTATTTCAGTAACTTAATTGCTTTTATCCCCTTCTGTCCTTGGCACCTTTCCACTGTGTTGAAGTGTCTGAAAAAATCTGTCATGAGCAAAAGGAACAAAAAATTTAAATCAAAAAGCTTAAATGCACTGAGACAATGGGAGTATTACAATGCTGAGTACGATGTGGCATATTGTTAAACCAATTCTTAAATATATTAAAAGCCAAAAATTAAAAAAGAAAAGCACTGCTGCAGATATTCATGCAGTGTATAATGAAACAATTTTGCTTTCCCAATGATTTTTCTTCTTTTTTTCCAAATCATTAGATGTATATGCATTTTGGAACTGTGTTCACTAGTTGTTGTTTGTCCTACACACTGTTCCTTCAACTAACTGCTTTTCAGCGTATTTCATGTGCTTTTTCATTCTTTTTTTTTTTTTTAAGATGGTAATAAGAGAGAGTCCTTTCAAAGTCTGTCACATGTTGATTGAACCTGTCTATTTTCCAATTCAAAATATGATTTTGACATCTCCAAGATCTCTCCAAAACTGGCTCATGTTAAATCTATATATTGATACCTAGCTCTGTGTTTCTTCTCTGAAGAAGAGAAAGCTGTCACTAACTGACTGAGTGGGCTCTAGACATGAGAATTTGAGGGAAGAGCCACTTCAAGCTTAACCCGGGCTAGTGAAGTTATGTGAGTACAAAAGAGATGAAATTTAATAAATTGGCAGAGACCATTTTTGTTTCTCATATTAAGGCTATTTGTGTTCTGACTTTCAAAATGTTGCATGTTGCCTCAAAGACCCAGTGTCTGCCTCCCAGGAATTTTCCTGCGTCTGTCTAAGGCTGAGATAGATTACAGAAATTAGATAATTTATCTTTATGTCAAAACAAGTGTATATATTTTACATATACATTTTCCATTTTACAAGTGGCTAAAGGGCAAAGTCATATCAAAATCAAAATCAATAGATAAAGAGCTACTGACTAAAACCTTTTTAATTTACTTTTAAATAAGATTTTAGATCAAATTTTAAGGCACTTATTTTTCAAAATGATCAAAGAGTCTTATCATTAGGCATATTTAAGAACTTAAAAACCAGAATGGATTTCTGGGAAAGATATTTTTGTTTTCCACTGGAACTGTTGTTTGCTAGGGTATTTCTTTCTTCGTTGGCAGAATGGGGGACACTACACAATGAATCACATATTAAGAGGGGGGAAATTTTTTTGAGTTAAAACCAGCACTTAGAGGTGTTATGACACTTTCACCTTCCTTCTCCTTTCACTGCTCCTTCTAAATGGAGCTCCTCCTCTAGGTGGAGCTATAGATCTGCATGTGAGTTCATTAAGAAGGAGTTTATGATCATTTATTAAGATTTAGTTTATGCCTTACTTTCTCAATACTGTTTTCAGTGAGCCATTGGTTTTTTTCTTAGTGTATAAGAATGAAAGGTTATTTTGAATAGTTTGATTAAAGCAGAAACAAATGAGAGGACATTTTCAAGGTTCAAAATTTGGAGGAAGTTAAGAAGAATATTAAAGAGGTTATAGACTAACTTTTGAAAAACTAAAAGAGGTTAAATTTGAATGATTATCAAGATGCAGTACTTATTACATATGTATGGAGAAGCAGATAACTTTTGAGGCAGATATTTGTATCTCTTTGGTTTAGCTATCTACTTCACAATGTTAAGGATCATGTTTCCTTAATTGCTTGTCTGCTTTCTGATGTCATCTTTTTTCAGATTAAAAGAAAGACTTCATTAGATTCTCCTTTAATAGGATTGTTTTTGTAGTGCTTTCTTTTTTAATGGTGGGTGAAGGGGTGTGGGGTGTGGTGGGGTTGTCCCTAAGTATCAAGTCTCAATTTTATAGCTCCCCTGCACAGGCAATTTCATTCCCTTCCTCCCTTACTGGAAAACATCAAAGAATCAGAAGGATTTTATTTTCTTTTTCGGAACATCCTTAAAACATTCCCAGCAGTAAAACATTCCCAAACATTACCTACTGAACCTGAGTTTTCTTTACCCTCACCACTCTTGTTTCCTTATAAAAAGAGAGCTTTGCTGGAATTTGCAGACAACTGTTAATTTAAATGAAATTTCAAGAGAATCTGACTGTGGCTGGGAGTACTCCAGAAACAGAAATGTATTGTGTGTTCTAGTGTAATGAAATGACCTTCAATAAAGTTAATGGGAACAAGAAAGCTTGTCTTTTGAATGGAATGAGTTCTTCCTTTATTTCTTTCTTTCTTTTTTCATCTGTTTTTTCCTCAATAAAGTACTGCCTTTTGAATGCAAGAATACTAAGAAAAAAAGTGAATAATTTAGCAAAGGAAAACATTTCCCCAACCCAAAATATATTGCTAAAGAGCAAAATTAAACACACAAAAAATAGCTATATAGAATATTTTTTAATCTAGTGGTTTCACCAGCTGTCTGAGTTCAAAGGGAAGAATTATGATGTTTCTCTTGCTGATTTTAGTTTGAAATGAAATGGTATCATAGTAAGGAATTCCCGCTCCCTTGCTTTTTCTCTTCTGTTTCCAAGTGGGAATACATTCAAAACAAGTAAAGAAAGCATTAGGCCTTGCTTCTGGGCAGGTGATGGAATAATTTGATTATAGTCAATTGGAAAATAAAAGCTGTTTCCAAACATTTGTCTAAAATATCTCCTTAGATATCTTCTTGTATTTTACAAATATTTTACAATCTTTTATTCTCCATGTTGTAGAACAGTAGTTCAGAAACTACATGTAGAACATGTAGTACAGAAAAATATGAAGATTACACTTTCTCTGAAGATCATTTACACTTAACAAACACCACTTTCAAGTCATGAAAGTAATTTTTTCCCAAGGTGTAGTTTCAGATTCGGAAAGCATTTTCTCTGTACATTTGAAGTCAAAATAGTATCTCCTCTTCAAAATAGGAAATACATAAATATGTATTATAAACACTTTTAAATAACATCCTATTCTTATAAATAACACTGCAGCCAATACACACCCAAATTTGTACTTTTCAGAAAGATCTGTCATAAATCTAATGAGACAAGAATTGTTTACTAGTCTTTAACAGAACAGAGCTAATAAAATGCAAAATGCCTTTCCTAAAAATAAAAAAAAGGTTTTATAAATGGCAACTTAAATAGTTTATTTCTCTTCAATATGTAATTCAAGAAGTAAGTAGCTTTATAAAGGATATTTTTTTAAGATAATTTTTTTTTTCATCAGGTGACAATGTTTTGTGATCCATTTAATTGTTTAGCTGGTCAACTCAAGTCAATACAAGCTAAAGAATGCAACAAGTATCTCTTACTCAAAGCATTGCAAAAATACATTTAACACTGACACAAAACTAGGAACAAAGAAGACTATTTCTATATTTCTATTGATTTCGTGCATGTTTTTGCATGAATAATGCTTCTGTTATGCAGTGAGTGAAGCTCTGCTCCTTACATGCTCCTCAGCTGATTATATTGACTGTGAAATGAAAGCTGTAATTCTCTAACTTTTGAAATCTGTAAAAGATATAAATTCTGTCAGCTATTGTGTTTCCTTTTATGTAGTGTTTTGCAAGTTGTCAAGTGCGTAAAACAGTACTCAAAGGGATCAAAATTACTCTAAGGAGTATCCAGCAAGTACTGGATCTGGAAACCTGAACAAGTAGGCATTGATGAGATACATAATACTAAATGTAGCAACATTAATGTTCAGAATTTCAACATGCCTGCGTCTTTGTGTTCAGGAATTTAAAAGCATCTGAAATATGCTTGATATCTCATATCAAGGAATAGTGCTTTCCTAAGTGCCTTAACTCCACTGAAAATAATGGGTCAGATTGTAGTAAAAGTACAGCCACAAAGGCTTTGATTCCTTGAAAGAAAAAATTAGGTTTTCAGCCAGTCACCAATTCAGTGTGACAACTCATAAAATAAAAGGGAGTTTATTTAAAATTTAAAAAGAAGAGAGCCATTAGACATGAATATTATTGCATCACTCAGAAAGGAGCTAGGAAATAATCTTGGATAAAACCTGTTTCTCATGAGGTGTCAGTGGTCTGGTCTTAGAAAACAATTGCTTTATTCATTTAGACTGTAGAAGTTTTCTCACAGGCCTCAGAAGAATCTGTGTGGATTTTAGCTGAGTTAATCCAAGGCAAGTGAAATCTTTAATCTTTTAAAAGTTTATAACATTCCTTCTTGCTTTGTAGCCACTAATATCAGGAGACAGAGGAGGTAGTTACGGCCTAGTTGATGGACATATGGTGTAGCAAAGCTCATTAGCTCTGTTGTCCTTAGCAGAAAGGTTTATTACTTAGGGGCTGATCTGTGGAGAGAGAAAAGCTGAAAGAAAATTGCTGAATATTGTGTTGCATTTTTGTATGGCTTGGAGCTTCCTTTAAAATGATTGAGCATCTGGCTGATTGAGCATCAGTCAGTAAGTCACACTGATGTCACAGGAAAGATCATAGCAGAAGAGAGTACTCGCAGGGGTAGGAATCAGTCCAGATTTCTGTGCTGCGTTTGGAAGACCTATTGGACATTATTCCTAGCTGGCTAGAAGGCCATCAGTATCTTCTCTTGCACTGGTCACCCCTGTTAGTTCAGACATATCTATTCAGTTCTGTTTGAGGGAAAGGGAAGGCTATGACATTACAATACAAAATATCAGTATGAATCCTTAGAAAGACATTGTAGGCTAATTAGAATTGACTGGAATATACCGCAACTGCTGCCCTATAAAATTCCTTCTTGTGCTTAAATGTGAGTCATATACTTTCATGATATTTCAAAGAATATTGCAGTTTGCATTGACTATCTTGGAGGAAGGCACTAATAGATGATCGTAACTAGTTGGGCCTTATTTTCTAATCGTTATCATACCCAAGTGTTGTAGATCAGGACATAATTTTCAATATTTCTTAGTATTTAATGATCCTGCTGTTAGAAGCATATAGTCATTCAAATTTCCAGATATCTCAGAAGCACAGCCTATGAAACTGAGTTACCGTGTAGAGAGAATAAATTATCTGTCTTATGGACATGCTAGAGTGCATGTTTGGGGACTGACCTTCTCATGGCTACATGCTGAGTATGCTAATATTTCACATTAATATTAGCATGTTGTAGAAGGCAAACATTGGCAAAGTGGCAAGAGTTTCACAATGTATCTGCATCTGAATGATATCTAGTTAGAAATATGTCCCATAGGCTTGAGAAAAATTTTGGTAAGTGCAAAAATGTGAGTGCGCATGTTCATGCCGTTCTGTTGGTTGGTTTGGTGCCTCCATTGTCTTTTAGGTTCAGAGGAAAAGTGAAGGGATGGTATGCACAAGGAAAGTCATCAATAGTAAATTGAATGTTATTGATTGAGTGAGCTACCAACTCACAGTCATCAGCAAAAAGAAGCTCACTAATGAAGAAATCAGCCACACATGTCTGCAGATTGAACAACTTGCATCAGTGAGAAACTGAATAAATATAGCTCTGTCAATGGCACAGAGTGCTTCCACCTGCACAACCAAAACAAGATGGACTGGAGCATGGAAACCATTTATGATATTAAAGAGATGTTGCCATTTCCCACCTCTAACCGTCATCTTATTGAAGAAGACTTGACTATGTCAGAGAGTATGTTTGGAGTATTCAGGGGTACCTAATAATTTACATTAGCAAAACCCTTGCTTAGGTCAATGGTCAGCAAGCAAAGACTAATTTGACTTGATACTATTTGTAAAGGGTCATGTCTGTAGTGTTACTTTCTTAGTAACTCCACATCAAAGTCTTAGGAAGGCAGCTTACAAAAAACAGAAACTGAGTAGCTCAGCTTAAGTATGCTAGGATTTTCCTAGCACCAGAAAAGAGAAATACCATAATAATTATCACAGTTTGCATCATGATTGTTTGTAATAGATACTGTAGGTATCTTTAAATTGCTGTGAAAATGACTCTTGCTTTCAGATAGTTTGAAAAGACCATGTGGTGCTTGTGCTGCTTCTTTAAATGTGATTTGCTGTCAGACTTTTTCAATACCTGCATTGTACAAAGACAGTACATCACTGAGCATATTGGTTCTGTGTCAAGACTGTGTAAAAGAATGAACATTCTAGACTGAAGAATTAAACAAGTTACCTTTGCATTTTGGACACAGGAAGACTCCAAATTTCAGGCTATGGCAAATTTCTGTTGCTCCCAGTACTGTGACTAAGGATTTATTTTTTTTCCTTTGTATTTCTCCTGCCGAAGTACTGTGTTGAGTTTATTGAGTTTAGATGCTCTAATAGGTGGAGAGATATGCACACTGTCAATCTCTTGCACATGCAAGAAGTGTATAATACTGGTACAGGAACTACATTGAATAGGCTGATAATGACAAATACAAGTTGAGTTTAGAGCTTCTTTTCTCTAGCAAATGGTATTGATTTCTCTAGATTCAATGCCATTCCAGAGCTCTTTCAGGAGTGATGTTGGTTTTATGTTAATTTAAAGTGTGTTTATGCCATTTTTGTGACCACAGACTAGATTAATGGACACCTACTTCCATCATGTCCAATACTGTCTTGGGTATCTGTCCTATATGTAATTTGTGCTACTATCAAATCTTATTACCGGCAAAGCTGTTTTTCTGTTTGTGCTTTCAGCTGACAATCCAAAATTCATGACAGTGCTTTTAGACAGAGGTACAGTTCCTGAAAATTGACAGATTTCAGGATAAATTAAATTAGAGGGATAAATAGCAGCCAGCAGTACATTTTTTTAGACTGAGAAAATTATCTGGATTTTTTACATAACTATTAAGAGAATTTAGGAAAGAGGGCTCTTCTGTTGAAGTCCCCCAAAGTGAAACAAAATTGAATTTTGATTCAGGCTGAAACAAAGAAAAAATAAGAATATATCTAGCACAAATTGAATATAAATAAAAATACTTATCGCCCATTTATTTTGAATGAAATATTAATCAATTAAAAACTAAGTGATGCATTCTGATTTTCTAAAAGTTTCCTTAAAGCTTTTATATAGCTTTTATAAAGCTTTTATAGAGCTGTTGTAAAGCTTTTCTAACAGTTTAACAAAAAAAAAAAAAAAGCATTTATGCATTACATCAGAGTTGTCTGATCTGTGTTATTTTTCCCAAAAAGGTGTGAAGCAATGTGTCCACCTCTTTGCTCCTTCGGAAGAAAGAAGCTGAAGCAATCTCAAATCCACTTACTGGATCATTGGTGAGTTACTGATGATGCCCCTTCCAAATGTAGTAGAATATCACATTATGACAATAACATATAGATAAAATGCAGTAAAGAAGCTTGCACTGGACAAGTAGATAATCTGCATATGTGCACCATATTTAAATCATGTTGTAACACCTCTTTGTACAATATCCTTTTTATTGAAACAACGAATCGAAGGCATAGGTTAATATAGTATTATCTCCAGAAACCCTGAGTCCTCACTTGTACTGCTCTGTTATGTACCTCTGTATTTTCTATCATTCCCATGCCCTCATTCGCATCCTTTCAGATTCGTTCCACAAATCAAACATCCTCACTAAGAATAAATCTCCTTCCCTTCTTCCCTCTCTCCTTTTCCCTTCCTCTTCCTTCTTTCCCCTTACCCTTCCTCTCCTTTTTCTTTTAATTTAGTGGAAGCAGAAGTTATGCAGACAAAATATCGGGGCACTGGCATGTACTTGTTTTTAAAGGAAACAGGGAAAAAAACACAAACATCCAAATAAATAGCAACCAACATCCTTCGATAAAATTCAGAGTATACACTTGTTATGACAAACTGTACTTGTTTTCAGGAGAAATAAGGGCCTAGCTCCTGCATAGCTAAAAAGCAGGATAACACTTGTGGAACATACCTGAAACGGGTGGTGATGTAATGCACAGATGGGACGTAATATGACAGTCATCTTAATGCTTTTCATATCTGTTTAAATGACTGATACATGATCACACAAGTTAGTGGATCTCAAATTTTTTTCTGTGGCCTATAGAAAGGCTCTTTATCACACACTGTTGTTGTCCCCCTGCCCTCCTCCACGCCTTATCTGGACATTGGATATTTTCTAATAATACTTTACCAGACAGTCAGCTGTTACATTTGTTCTACCTGTAGACCTTGAAGAACTCATTATCATCTCTCTAGTGCTTATATTCTTCTAGCTGTAAAGGTATATCTAATTTAATTTTAAATTTTATATTCCTTTAATGAGACAGATTGTGTTTCATAAGGACATTAGTTGCAATATATATAGCAGTTTTGTCAGGGTAAAATGATGTGTGTCTTGGACATAAACTGCTTCCTAGAGGGCTTAGTGACATAAATATTTCTTCTGTTAGCGAATGCTCTAAGAAAGTCCACCAGTAAAAATTGAAGAATATGCTAAATAAGATCTTAAACAAGCCTGTATTACAAAATAATGTTTTATGACTTAATTTACAAACTGCAAAGAAAGCAAGGACACCATGCTTATGTAAAGGTTCTACTTACATATGATTTATTATTTTTGAAGACTGAAAGACCAATTCCCAAGGTCTTCATTGGAAATTTCGTTCAGGATTCTGGCAGAATCTATCTTAGCTCTTATCTGAGATAAGGTTCTGGCAGAATCTTAAAATCTTATCTGAGCTCTGATAAGAGGTATTAGAGGGTTAAACGCTCAGCTTGTAGCTATAGCATTTAAACTTGGGCTTGGGTAATTTAAATTCAATAAACATCCTAGCTAAGTTCTTTTCAAAAAACAAGTCTCATGCATTTTTATGTGCTTCTGTATTATTTAATATGCTACACCTTCCTTAGACTTAGTCAGAGTTCTGAAAGAATATAAAAAATACAACTGGGATAGCTTTTAGATATACTCCGCCAAATATTGTTTTGCCCAGGTCATGTGTAGGGTGCTATCATTAGTGTTCTGTGCTACAAATTTTGTTGTCGTTTGTATTTTTTTTTCTCATATTGTGCCCTTTGTTATGACCTTGGGCCTCAATCAGCTCATTAAAAATTAAATTGCTTATTATAACCTGACTTCGTTTTCCACTTTGATCAGAAAGCACAATAGGTTCCTTAAGTGGATTTACCCATAAAATATTCTGGTAATGAGAATAGAAAAGGCAAGTTTAATAACTTTAATATCAAAACAAAAGCTACAGAAATACCACCCAGAGGATAATAACAAACATTTTATCTAACAAAAAGATAAAACTCCTTGCAACATGAAAATTCTGTTTTCTGGCTTATTAAATGAACATCCTTAACAATTCAAAATCAGTATAATTTCCACTTCTTCCGTGGCTACTGTTCCTGTGCCATCAGCATGTGAACATTTCCGTGTTATTTAATTTGTACCGCAGTAATTTGAATTCAGAGGAGATAAATGCTGTTCAAAATCATAGAGAGATTTTGCCGAATGCTGTTGATTACTCGTATTTTAATGCTGCTCTGTTTTATTACGATCACTCATTACTTCCTATCCAGGAATATGTAGAGATTATATTTCATATGCATTTGTTCACACGGTGATTTGGGGATGAGTGATGGTACAAACGTAACATACATAAAAATATCTGTAATGGGAAAGCCCAAATCCACTTAGGCTCGTTGCTAGTTTCTAACAGAATTCAGGGGAAAGTTTGAGAGTAAAAATATCATATTGATACTTTTCCATAATAACCGGGCTGTCTGTAACCTCTGGTACCAGTGATCTTTCCCTTGCCTGTATAACCAAATGATCCTAAACCAGAACATCCCCATGTAAACATGAACGTTTGATTTGTTAGTCCCTTTTTCACTAGTCTTATTTTCAAGTGTTTCATGCATTCTGAAAAGAGATAAAATCCCTGCAACTTCAGTGACGCTGAATGGTTAATAGTTCAGCTAAGCAGATCACTGCTTCATCTTGGATTGCAAATGGTTCTGAGGAGCAAAAACACACAGAAAATGTTTTAGTAAGGTCTGGAAAGTAATTCATAATGGAGAGACTTTATCAACAATGACTATCAAAGCCAGTGACTGGTCTGTCAAATATAACTTACACTTGGCAGTCCTTAGTGAACAAGGATGCAAACCAAATCATTAGGAAGAAATAAATTTGCTCTTACTAGTAAGATAGTTTCCAAAAATTGAATTAAAATTAAAACCAGAATTACTTTTACATAAATACAGGAAGATGAAACATTTCTTTTAGGATCTTATCCTAACTTTAGAGCGCCTAGCCAAGGGATGGTGAGCTTAACATTTAACAGGGGTAGCTGCTTCAAACCTAGACTAGCACACCATGGGAAAATAAAGAGGCTTCAAACTTGTCTGCCCCAACTGAGAGGTCTTGAAGGGAAATAGAATAAGTACATGGTGACTTGTCAATTCCAACTAAAATCCCTACACCCACATGTGGAAAAGAGATGGAAAGGGACTTTTTTTGCTCTTATCACTCACTTGTTTTACAGTCAGAAAAGGAGTAAGATTCCTACTTTTTAACACATTGGCACAGGGGATTTTGTAAGAATATAATATGCAAAAAATTGAAGATGCAGATTAGAAGGCTGAGTATGTAATACTTTTCAGTACATCTATTCCTCTGCATTGTTTTCAGATTTTTGGAGAACGGTATAGCTCAGAATTTGCTCTCAAATCTTTTGTGTGTAGAACTTTGTGAGAAAAGTGCAAGACAGAAGCAAAATATTTCACGTCTTTTTCCCTGTTTGTAAATCTCCTTACAACTGTCTGAAAAATTATTGATTTTTTTTTCTTTAAACTGTTATAAAGGGTCTTTTAATGATAGATTGTATACTAAATAGTCCTTTCGTTAAAAAACATTTAATATCCATAAGTTTCATATATATTTAAGCTTAAAAACAAAGCTGCCTTGTCGATGGAATGCATTAATAGTCAGCAGCCAGCTTATAATATAGAACATTTAGAGAGCTCTGAATTTGTCTCTAGATATGACTGAATTATTCAGTTTTGCAATTTACCATTCATATATATATACTTAAATAAAGACGTTTTCTTTGGAAAATCACAATGGCCTAAATCAATCTCTGTTTTCTGTAAATAGCTTGAATATATTTCCCCACATGATGTGTACACTGTATCCAGAATAATTTTTATAATAAATCTATTTGAATCTTTCATGTCTACAGATACATAGAATGGCAAGTTTGGGTTTTTTTTGTATTCATATTATTTATGGTCACAGTTTCTTTTACGAGTGATTTCCTATATGATGGTGATTATGAACACACTAGTATTTTTCAGTCTTAGGCTGAATGTTGTATTAAATTATTTACATTCAGAACAATGCTGTCATATAGGGCAATGACTTGAAATGAGCTTTGATCCATCATTTAAAAAATACACTGTTTGCATATATATTTCATCTAATGTAATGCTTTTTACTGCATTCTGTATTCGTTATGAGCAGATCACTCATTAAAGAAACATTATTCAGTTCTCAGATTCTTCAACCACTGCCATTCACATGTGATTGGATTAAGCTATTTCTTAAATTAGGGAAGTATATCAGTAATTTAAGAATAAGAAGCCAATCTCTATTAAAAACGAAGGACTCAAAATGAAGACATATATGAATATATAATAAACTTCATATACGTATATGCTTTTTTATATATACACATGAAAAGCTATATACATTTGCAGATATATGCTTGTATGTATGTATGCTTGTAGATACAAATAGAGATATTCTTTCAGTATATAACTACATTATTGAAGGGTATATATATTTAATATGTTTTTATAATGAGATAATAGCAATGAATATGAAGTGTTATTATGTTGGTGTATCTAACAGAACCCTCTCCTGCCTTGTCATGGGAACTGCCTAGAACTGCCTTTATGGTTTGTTCCAAATACTCATTATCCTACAACCAGCGTGAAGCTTTGTGATCACACTGGCTTTTCTTCTCATTGTTTCAGTTTTGTAACTAAAGCTTAAAAGGTTTGATAGCAGTATCTGGCAGTACTTGGATTGATTGTTTGAACTACAGCATTCGTGCTAACTTCTGGTAAACGTGTGACGCTTCCTAACGTCTCTGTTTCAGCTGACACCAAGGCATATGCTCACAGACAAGCTTGTGTTCTGTCCGTCCCAAATCAAGGCACCATAACTTACATTCAGCATCTGAATACCTGAGCATCTTGCACAGGTATTTGCACTTTTCCTGTTGTTTTCACTTACGTCAGGATTGGACCTCTACATTCAGTTTGGCAGGTGAAAATACAAGTTAGAGCTCATAACTAATTAGTTCCTAGTTAGTGCCTAGTGAGATTTGGTAGGATTCTGGTCTGAGTTTAGAGAAGCCCTATTAACTTCATGACAGCATCTGGAAACCAGTTGGCTGGTTTGCCACCTTACCTATCCCTCACTTTATGCAAGATTGAGATTGGGTTGTTTCTTTTCATCCAGAAACCATCTCAAATTCTGTCCTGGTAAACCAAAACTGTACTCATTTTGTGTGAGGTTTGTACCTTTTTATTTTTGAGATAAGCCTTTGAAAAATTGTTCTGCAGGTAGACCATGTTCACTTGACAGAAGTAATGTGTATTTCTAGCATATCAGGTTGTTTTGAAAAGAGCGGCTTTTTGAAGTAACATCAGGAAAGGATTTGGTCTATTCAGTCAAATCAGTTTCTGATTACCTTTCTTCTCGTGGAGACTACCCCGTTGTGTTAGGACTTCTCCCTGCAATGCCATTCTGATTATCAACACACCAAAGAACCAGTGGCTTGTTAAAGGGCAGGTAGCTGAGGGACTGATAACTTTTTGCTTTCTCTTCCTCTATCTGCCATCCTAATAATTGCCATTAAGCATCAAGAGTCTATATATGGAAGTGCCTTTATTACAGCCACAACAATAGTTGCTTTCAGCCATTCTAACATCTGAAACTGGGGTTCACAGTTGTCTGACTTTGCTATGATTGTTATCTAGAGTGTTGTGCCTTTCAAAATTATTTCCTCTGCTCCTTTCTCCCCATTTTGACACTTTTATTCTGAATCTCCAGTGAGACTGTGTGACTTTCTCCCATTTCCTGTTGCTGTACGAAAAACATAAACATTGCAATGGCTTTTAGCTTTCCCCATTATCTTCAAAATCATACAACAGAATTTAATGGGGGTTTTTTGCCATTTACTTTATGTGCTATTTTTAAGCTTATCTATAATCGCTGTCTACACTTTGTCACAAAATGTATCCAGAAAGATGCTGAATGTTTAAAAGACTGCCGTCATCATTCAGTGGTATCAAAACACCCTTTGGCGGAAAATAATAGATTATACGTGATTTGTATGTGATATTGTACTGAGTGGATTAGAATTTCCATGAGAGTCTTTTAACATGACACAAAAACCACTGATAGCTAAAGTGCTGGAGAGCACAATCAATTTTATTTTTTTTTACATAAGAAAAATATTTGTTACCTTTTCAAGGACAAAAAATTTTCAAGTAACTGCTAAAGAAAAAAATCATTAGCAGAGGTTTCAGGCTCTTGGAAAAACTTCTTGGTCCAGGAAGAAAGTTTCATTCAGAGTCAGAAGCAGAAGTTGGGTTTTTTTACAGTGCAATTATTTAATCGGTGCTTCTGAATGTTAGCCTGAAATACTGTATAACAGAACAAAGGTCATTCTTCCTTACAACAGCAGAGCTCTCTTTGTTTAACATATATAAAATACAGTATATCCCTTTCACTATATAATGCACTACTCTGCAGTGTGTAATTCCATTCAATGAGAATTTCAATATAGTCCACAGGTATCTTAGAAATTAGATCTGAAATCTGAAGAATGCACTTCAAGTTCATGGTTTTAGTCACATTATTTAATCTTTGGGAATATTTTTGGCATGTCTCTCATTTACTCAGAAATTAAGATATTCATTTTCACTGGTGACATGTCATATAATGACACTTCAATTGGTGACATATACAATGACACTAAATTTGATTTTCAGTTCAATTTAAGTAAAGGAAATGCTTTTCCCAGTGTAACACAGCTTTTGCAGCTTGTTGGGATTTTTGTAGTCCACCACAAAAACAACTTGGAGTAGGAAGCTGGTATTTGTCACATAGTAACCCTCACTGGGAAGTCCTATGCTTTTATTTTTTTCTAAGCTACCAAACGTCATCCTTTGTGTACAAGAACTAGGCAATTATTTTGTAAATGCATGTTTAGCTTAAGCTACAATGAAAATTAGTAATGATGTTAATTGAGTGATGTAAATGTCTTCTGAGAGACCTCTGCCTTGCTGGTTTTGTATGATCTTAAAGGGTAATGGTAACAAAATCTTGCCTAGTGCTCTGCAGAGGCTGCATTTGTGCCCACTGAGAGGCATGTCAAGGGATTCAGTGTCACTGAAAGGAATAGAGAATTGGAAGTTTTAAGTGTCATGGAGGAAGAATCATGAGGTACCGTATTGTTTTATGTCTGACCATTTCCCAAAAGTTTTCAGCATATTATAGGAAAAACCCATGGGAAGAATCCGAGGCAATTATTTCATTGTTCACTGATCAGATTTGAATTAATTTGACAAACAAATGCGGTTTTTTTTGCTTTTTTTAAACTTTGTTTTTATTATTACCAATCATTCTGAAAGAATTATAAAGCATTATAGTGAAAAGCTCAAATCTTTGTGGGGTAAATTCAAAACAGGGGAACCTCTTGTTGGTTTTATGGTCTTTGAAATATAAACTGCTTGCCACGTTTGAAGTACCAAAGCTTCTTACATTGTCAAGTGACAAAGTATCTGCAATGATGGTGCTTTAAATATTTCCTCCTCTGTATGTGAGCAAGTTTTCTGCACAGTAAAATGAGTATCAGCAAGACCAGTGCACGGTAGACAGCCAGAAGACAGTAAAATCTAAGGAAGATGACCAAAAAGATCCAAAGAAAGATGTTTCATTCTGTGTATGAGAACAGATGTAATGTTTCATGTAATGAACTAATATGTGATGTTTTTCTTTTCATTTTTTATTACTCTCCATATTGCCAAATCTGTCTATTAAAATACAGAACAGTTATAAAAACTATAAAAGACCTATTGCATCTATTTCCAATATGCTCTGGAAAATCCTGGAATAGAAAAGATGCTAAGCATATTTTTAGTCTTTCTTAGTTTTTTTCATATCATTTACCCCTTTAAATTATGCCTTTTAGATATTTTGGTAAAGCATTTATTTCATAGTTCATACATATATATATATGTTTCTGTGTGTGTGTGTGTATGGGGGAGGTGAATTTTAGTAATAGAAGAAAAATATATATATTTACTCTAACATACTGCTTGGTTTACACCCATAGTCAAAGTAAAACATGACTTTCAATTTAAGAACTTTATTGATCGAAAGGTGAGGGTAAAACGGGGAAATGTAAAGTTAAGGTTTATTTTACTTAGTTCTCCACTGCAATTTTCAGACACTTTTAAAATTTATGTTCAAGTATTTTATCTCAGTTTATATTAGGTAATGCATCTTTTCTTATAAACTATATAAGACAAGCAAACCTGGCCCATGAAATGATGTGCATGGAAAACATAAATTATGCTAATATGCCTTAAAAAGCTTATAAATGTATTTCCCCAAAGCATTGGTGTGCTACATATTGATCATATAACATACAATTCACATAGCTAGTTTGTTACAGTTTCCCTTCCCCCTTCCTTCCCCTTTCTCTTTTCCTCCTTCCCTCTCCCTTTTCTTGCCCTCTATGCTTGACAAGATGCTTTCGTCTAATTTTCTTCTTGTGAGACCCCCTCAGGCTGCTGCTAATTCTGAAAAAAATAAAAAGCTTGATATCAGAGCACTGATTTGCTTACAGTTTAATCTGCACTGAAAGTTGCTGTCCCATGGAGCAGAGCTGGTGAGAACTTTCTCCTTTTTTCATATGGATCACTCTGAGACAGAAATTGGTACTAGGAGCACAGATTATTTCCTTCTGTGGTCCTCAATTCCATGTGGTCGCAGATTTAAAGCTTCTGACCATTCACTGGAATTTTATATCACCTTCTGGACTGGCTAGCTCCAGCAATGGAGGGGCTTAAAGTGCTGACATTAGCTTCAACACCTGAATATCCCTCACTACTAGATAAGGATCTCTAAATCTGTCATTCGAACATTATCAGTGCTTCTCAGACAAGACCTTCCATTTCATCAAGACCAGCATTGACTCTTCAGTTTTGGTTTTGGCCAAGAAAACTCTTTGTCTAACAGGATTAATCACATTATTAAACATCTTTCTAAGTAGAATAGAACATTCCACTGACTATCTGTTGAGTGAACAATCATTAAAAATATATCAAGAGATATAGATATTTATCTGTTGCTTTATTCTTGTCACAGCACATAACAAGGGATGCAGCAAATGTTGTCTATTGTGTCTGCTTGAGTGACTTACTCTCTGTGGAAATTTGAAGAATGTCCCTTTATAAGATATTCAGAGTCTGTCCTATGTTTGTGTTATAATAGTCAAGAAAGCAGAATTAATGTCATATTTGCAAACTTAACATTCTCTTAATGTATTTTGGGCACAAAATGAGAAAAGATTTCACATTCAGTGAATAAAAACATCTTAATATACACAAACAGAAGAGTAATATATCTTAACTAATGGGAACAGGTTTTCCCAGAGAAAACCTTTGTGTTATGGGTGACTTCTCATGACTTTTTTATTACATTTTCTTGAAAACAAGTGCCTTATGGTGGTAATTCAAATAGTAGAACAGATGCTTTTCAGATGTAGAGAAGTATTATTACGATCGCAAACAGTTGCTTAAAGTTTGCTTCACTTTTTATTTTCACAGAAATTGCAGAAAAATATGAGTAGAAACATCAAGTGGCTGTTCAGTCAATGCATCTCCTCTGAGTCAAGGTCAGTCATACATACCCAATTCATTCCTGACAGATGTTTGTCTTACCTGGTTCTTTAAAAAAAACCTATAGTATTTCAAATTCTTTGTGCTTTACAGACCGTATAGTACTTCCTTGATACAGTACTTTCTTGAAAATGTAAGAATAAAACAAGAACGAAAATTAAAATCAGAGTGTGCAGAGGAAACGCCTGATGTCCACTCACTTATCAGCTGTATAACTTATTTTTGATTTCTTGTTCTGCTTAAAAACAGACATTAAAAAATCCCGGTATGGCACAATATCAGGGGAAAAAAAGGCTGTTGCAGTTGAGAAACAGTTGCTTATCTTGCAGTGGGTAATTTATTGGCTATCCTTTACTTAGATGGGGTAGACTTTTGGCAAAAAAATCCCTAAGATTTCACCAAAGCCATGATTTAATTCTTAGGAAGCGAGGCAAAGAAAATGCTTACATTCTTCACTTTTATTGGTCTCAGTGGGAGGTAAACTCCCCTGAGTGGTAGCATGCTCTCTATGTCTCACTTGTACGTCTCAGCTACCAAATGCTTTGAAATGCATACAGTGGTACATCTATGTCCAAACGGGGCTTGATCCAGAGTGTTTTACCGCTTAACTGTACTGGGACTAAAATGGCAAATGAAGATTGAGGGAGGAAAGCCCAAAGCTCAAGTGCATTGATATTCCCTGCTATGGAGATGAGACATTTAAGTAGAGGTGGAGATTCCCCTATTCATACAGCCTAGCTGAGAGCAGACACTGACCACACGGAAAATAGAGGACAGGAGCGACCTGAAATGATCTGGAATTCTCTCTACAAGAATATAATCTGTAACTTAAAAGAATTCCTAACTTTCCAACTTGTCTTATGACAGGTGTTTATACTGTCTTTCTAAACATATGGATGTTTTTAAGGATTTCTCCTTAAGGACCTATCTATATGAATTACTCCCATTGCACAAGACATTTCCTAAACATTCTTGAATCACTGGATTCATCTCCATCTCTTTACTTCAGGGGATTATTTTCTCAATGAAAATTGCATCTGTCAAAAGGAAAAAAGGAAGAATCAAACATTCTAATGGACTTTTATGTACCATGAACATAATTTTTTGAAATAGGATGGTATCTTTTTGCTACTGCTGACTTTTCCGCCAGAAGTAGTAACATATCTCCTCATAAACTGAAATTTCTTATTTCAATTTCTAAACTCAGCTGTTTCATACCGCAAAGAACACATTTCTATTAGCCAAATAGATTGAGAGTGCTGCAATTGAACACAAAATTCAGTGTCTGAAAGCGATGTAAAACTTCCCATATTCATATGCAAGGATGGTTTGTGCTCAGTACACTAGTCGTGCAAAGCAGCAAGTAATACTGCATGGCAGGTTTCTTACCATGACGAGAACAGGAAATGTGAGCTTCTTCATCACTTCCAAACACAAACGCAGTTTTAAAGAAGGTGTTATTATGCCACAAACTACTTAAATGTAAAGCTTTTAATTTGTTTGCAGATGACACCAAATTGGGTGGAAGTGTCGATCTGCTGGAGGGTAGGAAGGCCCTGCAGAGGGATCTGGACAGGCTGGATTGTTGGGCTGGGGCCAACAATATGACGTTCAACAAGGCCAAATGCCGGGTCCTGCACTTTGGTCGCAACAACCCCAGGCAACGTTACAGGCTTGGGCAGGAGTGGCTGGAGAGCAGCCTGGCGGAAAGGGACCTGGGGGTGTTGGTTGACAGCCCCCTAAACATGAGCCAGCAGTGTGCCCAGGTGGCCAAGAGGGCCAATGGCATCCTGGCTTGGATCAGGAACGGTGTGGCCAGCAGGAGCAGGGAGGTGATAATCCCCCTGTATTCTGCACTGGTGAGGCCTCACCTCGAGTATTGTGTTCAGTTTTGGGCCCCTCACTTCAAGAAGGATGTTGAGGTTCTGGAGCGTGTTCAGAGAAGGGCAACGAGGATGGTGAAGGGTCTAGAGAACAGGCCCTACGAGGAGCGGCTGAGGGAGCTGGGGTTGTTTAGTTTGGGAAAGAGGAGACTGAGGGGAGACCTTATTGCTCTCTACAACTACCTGAAAGGAGGTTGCAGTGAGGTGGGGGTTGGTCTCTTCTCCCCAGTAACAGGCGACAGAACTCGAGGTAATGGCCTCAAGTTGCGCCAGGAAAAATTTAGGTTGGATATTAGGAAGAACTTCTTTACTGAAAGAGTCATCAAGCATTGGAACGGTCTACCCAGGGAGGTGGTTGAGTCCCCATCTCTTGAGGTGTTTAAAAGACGGGTAGATGCAGTGCTTGAGGACATGGTCTATGGGTAGACTTGGTGGACTGAATGATCTTAGGGGTCATTTCCAGCCTTAAAAAATTCTATGATTCTATGTGTAGCTGTGATTGGCCCTTCTGATACTTTTTAATGGAAACTTTCTATCGAAAGACCTACTACTAAAATACTTAAAGTCACCTGAACAAGAGTTTTTAAAGTGTATCACTACAAAATAGCAGTTTTTTTGAAAGCAGGATTTTAAAGTAGTTTCTGTAGATTTTATTAGAAGAAGAAAAAGTAAATTCTGTATACACTACATTTAATATTCTCCATCTAGGAACAAAACAGCAGTTGATAAAAAGCAATTAAGCATATTTTTTGTATTTGAAAAATTAAGAGGTTTACTATTTTATTATCAAGTTTTATGTACTTTTTACTTATCTTTTTCTATTGTGAAAGGTAAAATGTAATGTTCCTACAAATAGCGTGCAGCTGGACTACCCTAGGTTTACCTCGTAGGACTACCTTGTAGGAAATTACATAGTAAAGTTTGCACCAAAAAAACTGAAGTAGAACTTTACAAGATATAACATTAAATATACAGTCACTTTGTGTGATGCAGACTGTGAATCACTGAGTTCTTATTGTGCTGGAAATTGCAGAGCTGCTGAAACAAACGGATTTGCAGTAGCACAGTAGCAGCAAAGATGATGCTGTATTTATGGGGAAATCTCATTTTTTCTGGTTGCCTGCAGGTGCATTTTTTAACTCCATAATATCATGTTTTGTAAAAAGAGGGGAAATTATTAGAATGAGAGCTGAGTTTGGGCAAAATACAGCACAAGCACGCATGCAGAATCTTTTGTGTAAAGAGAACTGATGCCAAAAGGTTCTGAGATGTAGATTTTCTTCATAGAATTGCTATTCCAAAAATTTCTTTTCCATGGAAGAAAATTTAATTTATGCATGTTTTAATGACGATAGGGGAAGACTGATGACCTTGTGTTGGAGTTGCTCTGTATTCCTAGCAAAGCAGAAATCTCACCCTTGCAGAGTTCTCTGTGAGCTTGTAGCTGCCAGGTACTTGCAAAGTTAATCAACAAGTGGAGCTAGTGGGGCTTTCTGTAGGGAGATGTGATATCTGTGTTAGAAATAAGTAAGAGAAATCCCATTTCACATAAATACCTTGTTTACTTTTTCTTTTTCCTCCCCAATTCTGGTTATTTTTTACATCAGTATCGTAATTGTAGTGGCTTGAATGGTTGGTGTTCTGGCAGCACAGCTGTATGTTTCTCAGTCTCATGTGTCCTGACATTCAGTCCATGAGGCAGAGGAGTTCTGAAGCTGAGTCTGGAAGATTAATGTGCAAAACAATCAGACTTGGTCAACAATTTCATTTCTAATGTGCAACACTAAAAGCTTTTTTGCATTAGCATTGCCCTTCTAACTTTTGGTACTGGTTTGATCCTTCTTTTGCTTATTTGTACCATCCTGTGACCTGAGTCACAATTCAACCACATAGATGTTTTCACTGACCAATGTATGGGTGTAAATTTCATCTGCATATTTTAACAGAGCTATGTATTCCTCGGTTTCTAAGTGAACCCTTACCTGAGAGATACTTTTACCATAATTCTTTTAGCACAATTTATAGCAATACTTACTACAACAATGCAAATTATAACATGTTTGCAACAGGTTAGTAATCCACCCCAAGAATACCCATCCTATTCTGACAAAAATATTTCCCAAGCAAGTGTCCGTCATTTGTTTCTGCCGCTCATGTGTAACTTCATCTATCTTCTTCATCTTCTGGAGGTTTTCTCAAAGAGGTAGTGACACATTAGGGATTGTAACACAGCATTATTCTTCTTCATGGTTTGCCTTCAGGAATCCACACACTCTTTGTTCCTTAAGTAGTATCGTATCTAGCACAAGTCTGTTTTGAAGTGCAGCCTTCAAGACAGTTTGTACTTGTGTATTGAGCCAATCAAAATTGTCATTAGTAAGGGCTGCTAAGGCTTCCACTTGTGCAGTTAAATTGGACAGCATAATTCGAGTTTTAAAATGACCTATTCCTAATCCAAAGAATCCTTCAGACCATACTGCCCATTTCTGAGATACAGTCCATACAGCCGTGTCTGTACCAGTGTGTTTGGTGCGGGGATGCCACAATCTTTGAGAAATTAACTTCTCAGGAAGTCAAGGACACAATGATGGTATTCTCATAGTACACTGCAAACTGGGATTAACGGGGTTTAGCATATCTGTAATAGTCCCACCTGAGCATAGGTTTTAGGCTTTCGACGCGTTACCTCAGCCAGCAGCCTGGGCAAGGGGGGAGGGTCTCCTCACAGAGCTGGAGAAGGGGCTCCTGAATCTCAGTCCAACTGCAAGGGTGTTTTATTTGGATTATTTTGGTCTATATCTACATGACAGTGGCAAGGCCTGTGCCAGAATTAACAGTGTTCCCCTTATGTTAGGCCCTCTCTCTTGCATGTCCCCACACTGTCTGGGCACCATTGACACCAAATGGCTGCCTGAATAGCGGTTTGATTGGGACTCAGGGCATATTGCTTGTTGAAGGAATTCCTGGCTGAAGGCAGGTTTCGGGTCTTTGAATGATGCAGCATTGCCCGGTTCAGTCTCAGTTCACAGACCACCTCAAGTCTGAGCTCTCTGCACAGCTCCCCAGAAGTTGTCTCCACAGAGACGGAGCCTCAGGGAAATCCGAGGCTGAGTCGCTTTTACCAGCTGCCATGAGCCGCCTGGTGCCCAGACATTACCGAAACCTGTTTGTGGAGCTCAGAGCCGGGCAATCCTTATAGTATTTATATGCAGTAATATCATTTAACTGTTTCTTTTTCCTGTGTTGGCCAAGTCATAGCACCAGACAATAGCAGATTCTCTCCCTGCAGTAGGTGAGAGGTGATGATGGTGAAGAACTGTGTCTTTATGCAGTCAGCAACCAATAACTTGGTGCTAATCTTTGTATTCCAGGGATGTGTTTTCTCCACCTGACCACACTGTGTACAGATCTAAAGATATATAGGAGAGGTTTTCAGAGTTTTAGAGCCAGTCGGCAGTTAGTCTTTTGAGCAGAAACTGGACTGTCAGCTGGAGGCAGTAGCCCTGAGGACACTGTGAAGGATGCACTCAACAGCTTTAGCTAGATTTTCAGTGCCCTGTGCCAGCTGATGCTGCTTTCTCAGATCCACTGCCTTCAATTCCCCTCCACACAGATAATTTACTTCAGTTTCATCCTCCACATTCATCTTTTATTCTTCAGCTTAACTTCCTCCTTTTCCATTCCTCCTGAAATGGACTCATGCAAAAATAAACATATAAATATTTTAATATGGTATTAACATGATGATTTAGCCATCATGCTGGAGTCACTTTGCGAGCTCTATTTTTATGTTAGCTCTGCGTGTGTGCTTTTGGTTGTGAAGTTTTAATGTGCAACAGGAACAGTCTCTTAGCTGGTGTTTGTATTGCATTCTTTGATGGGCATCCTGTATATCAAATTGCAAGTAAGCTGGTATATACCTAATACTTGTAGGTATTAAATGCAGATCTTTGATTATTTCATCTTGGAAGGCTAGCAGTACTTCCCCCTTAAGCAGTTTCCTTATGCTAAAATAAAAGGGGATATATTCTGAGGCCAAGGTTTAAATGAGGTAGGGATATCAGTATAATTTTTTTGGATAAATCTTTGATGGCAGAAGCATGTGATCATGATATCACATATCTTATTCTTCAGAATAAGAAATGCTACCAGCTGTAGCTGGAATATTTGGAAAGTAACTTTTGGTATGGATAGAATTTTAATATTTTTTTTTTTTCCCCTCAAACTTGCTTCTTGGTGAAAACTTTCCTTTCAGGGGGTTTCAGATGAATTTCAAAAGGTTTTTCAGACATGATAGCAGTATAAGATATTTAGTTATTTCTATGTCTGAGTTTCTTCAGATTTAAACCAATTAAATTATAAAGCTAGCATACTAAACCTTCAAACCTGATTTAGCTTTGACTCCAGTTCTCCTACCTGTTGCTTCATATGCCTCAGACAGATGCTTCTATTGACCTAAGCAGGATGTGGTTATTAATAAAATATTTTTTCTTATATGTACAGTATTTCTTAAATGATAAAACCTATTTCTTGAAAATCTTTTCCTAGTCAGATACAAATTTATATCATTAATAACCTTATATGGATGATGTCCATCATGATTTTGAGCAAATTTTCGTAAACCTCTTGTATTTGACTCTGCATAGCTGCTTTCCTTCTTACACATTAATCTCACAGTAAAGTCTTGAGCATTCCTTGTGTCTTCAGATAAAATCTTGATTGACTTAGCGTTTAATTCAGCGATATGCTCCTACAGTTGAGATAAACAGAGAACAGGGAATCAATCGGAAACAGAAGAGTATACCACTATAGTAATTTGAGAGCAAGCTCCTTTTTCCTCTGAAAGCTAGCAGTGAATTTAATCCTTTCCATTTACTTTGATTAATGTCTTGTGTATAAAATCTGAAAAATGGTAAGTGGCATTCAGACTTGTCATTGTTTATTTTCACACATAAAACAGGCTCAGTCTTGAAGATCTGTTTAATAAATTCAAACCTGTGGTTAAAATTGCTTATAAAAATGAAGTAGGGAAATAATTTAGTGGTGTTTAATCTGGAAAAAATGTGTTTATGAACACTTTCACTCTAGAAACAGATGCCATCAACGCTACCTCACACAAGCTAGCACACAAATCTGTTGAAGTGAAACAAGCCTCTGCAAAACCCTCACATTTAGACTCTTCGTCTTCTTCCAGAAAAACAACATATGTTTCAGATGTTCCTTCCAGGTACAGTTTGTCTCATATAGGTGACTTCTTTAGATATTTTAGGGATGTATAAACTGCTTTGAGAAACTGCCAGTATGATTTAGCTGAAAACCAATCAGGTAGTTGAAACTCAGCTCTGCACTGTTTATACCGTATGTTCCCCAGGCTCTCTTTCTTTCTGTTTGCTTTTTATATTTTTTATTTTTTTTTTATTTTATTTATTTTATTTATTTATTTATATTCCTGCAGGGTAACTGGGGATGAGGGGCAGGCTGGAGGAGCAAGCTGAAGGAGCATCCGCAGTGGCAGAACCAATGGAGCTGTGGCTCAGCAGATAACTTTCCATTGCTTCAGAAGTTCAAAGGAAGAATTGTGGGACTGGATGCAGAGCTCATGTGGACTCTGACTGTAACAGTTCCACATACTCCTCCTACCGTTCCACTCAAGGTTAAGTAATTGCAGTTAATTAGAGGGAAATGTTTTACTTATTTCTATCGGGAGTTAGAGTGGGATCAACACAGTGAAGTATCCTTTATTGAAGGCTAAAGTACCTATCAATTTTTTAATTATTTTTTTTTCTTCACAGTACTTCTGTCACTTTGAGCAGTATGGGCCTTATTTCCATGTCAGGGGAAATGAGAGAGAGATGTGTGCTTAGAGACATGTAGGGAGTTTGTGCAGATCAGTCCCAGAACTCAATCCAGTATTTTAATCATTAAATTGTCTTCCTCTCTTCCCCACTAGTACATTTCTGAGATGTATTTTATCAGTTGAGGATCACTTGCTGACTTAACAATAGAGAGTGTATCAGGTGAAACGTTTTAACTATGGGTATTTAATTTCACATCACTAAGTGGCATTACAGGAAAGAATCTGCTTCTGAAAGATGAAGCTTGCTTATATCTACTAATAATTTAGCAGAGTCTGCTTATATCTACTAATATTTTAGCAGATGGCTGACATAATTTTTGCTTGCTTTTTAAAATAATTATGTAGCCAGGTAATCACTGTATAGACCAAAGAAAGAAGTAAACTGAGGGAAGATCTGAAGGATCCATGTGTACTTACTGCAATGAATCATCATTATGTGCTCTCTATAAAACTCCATCTGCCGTTAGGTTGCTAGTGCCAGCAAGTTTTATTACAAATATTACTTTTATAAAATACCTAATCCACTAGCTTTGGTATTAGTTCAAAGAATTATGGTATAGATGTGTGTATTATGCATGATATGCAACTCAGAATATATTTATCGGGGCAGTAATATTATATTTGAATTAATCTTAACACAGAGCAGGCAGAACAATAATGTATCTATCTTCTGGTTCACAGGGTGAACTAAGTGTACAAGTGATACATTGCAGATTATCATGTATATCATTTTCACCTCAAAAATTTCTGGGTGACTAAAATAATCCCTGTAAAAATTCAAACCCTGTAAAAAAATGAACTTTAATCATCTAGGAAATACTTACTTAGTTATATATTTGTGAGTAAAGGAAGTGTAATAAAATGTTATGAACTTAAACCTAAAGAAGAGGGAAACTTAAATGGGAAAATATCTTTAAATACTTATGAATACATGCACAAGACATAGCACTTTCACAGCAAAAGTCACTCTTAAAAAAATAAAATTCTATGAGGTCTGACCATTTAGTTTAAATTTTTATATTTGATATGAAAAAACATCTCATACACAGTTAATGCCAAGTACTCATGATGTAGAGATAGTACTATCTTACTAAGTTCCTCTGGCCAGGACAGGTCAATTTAACAATAAAACTCTATTATTAGTTTCACCACATTTGGGAATAGGAGTATCTACTGGAATCTTTATTTAGCATTCATTTTTAAAATACTGCTGCTGCTGCCAACAATCCACCTTTTTAAATAGTCTTTCTAAATCCCTATCCTGTATCTTCTATCCATTCCTAAATCTTTTCTCTTAGGAAAATCCAGTTTCCCGTCAATTTCCCAAAATTTACATTGTAGCCACATGCAGTCTTTTAAAACACAGTTCACTTTTTGGATGAAAAAAAAATCCATTTTTAATTTTACTTCATAGATACCTCAATAGTTGTTTTGAGACTGTACGCCCAATGCTACCAGTAGAAAAGAATCTAGATCTCTGCATGTGTTAGAGACCTATACACACTGCACCACATGTTAGGTGGAAAACTGGAAGAACAGTTAAATTCCTGTGTGCAATAACAGCATAGGATTGGCACTGTCCTGTGCAGCTCTGAATTTTGGAGTAATGAGCCTAACTTATGCCATGACTGTACGTTTATGGTGGGGTTGTTTGTGTAGGGTTTGCAAATAAGAAGAGTATTGATTGTGGCTGTGTGGTGGCCTATGAGAATTTGGAGAAATGTCTGTGGTCAGTTGGTTCCCAAAGTTTAGAGCTACTGGCTTAGAAAAGAGCTGATCCTCACTTCCTTGCGTTGAAGTTGTTCCATTAAAAAAAATGTCTTCAGCAGGACCCGGGTGGTGTGAACACACAACCGCATTAAACTCTGTGTCATTAGAAGCCAGCAGCCCTGGAAGGAGTTGGAATAGTATCACACTTATCTGAAACACAGCGAGTGTCTTTCCTCCTAGGTGATACACTTAGCTCACCACTAATGTGCTAAGCATTATGCTTATATTAAACATTATGTTTAAACTATTTCTGCCCTCTCTATTAAAACCTAGAGCTTTGTAGTCACTAGGGAGTTTTCTATCTATATGATTTTCCATGTCTGTTGGATAAATTAGAGATCCAAATGCAAAATCGAGAGCTCATAAACATTAGGTGGATTTCTGAGTGACAATCCCTGGAGGGCTTTAGGTCCATAAACTAATGAGACATAAATATAGTGGAGTAGGGAAGGGTATTTTTATCTGTGATATACAAACTAGCTCCAAACTTGTTCAGGTCATTAATGGAAAACTATATCCATTTTCCTAACATCAGCATTACAAAATATTGCAAGACAATTAGCATCCGTAAGAATGAATATATTATGAAATGGAACAGTAATGTAGAAGTAATTTGGCATCACCTTTAAAACTTTGGAGTCTTAGCATGAGTAAAGTGGGCATAGCTTTCCACTAATTATCATGTAAACCCTTAGAGTGGAAAGGAAATCGTACCTTCAAGTGTACAATGAGGCGTTAGCATTTTGTGCCATATGGCATCCCCGTTACTGAAGTGAGAGGCTTGTCACAAAAGCAGTCATGGTTTTGCTTTATGTCATGCCACAAGGTAGCAGTGTTGTGGTAGTCTTGATAAATTCCTGATTCAAGCCGCTGAGCATGGGATCAGTTCTGCTCCCATCAAAATCATCAGGAGTTTTGCTGTTGACTTCTGAGGACTGTTTCAAACAGAACCGGTGAAACCTCACTTCCATGATTTATGTGCAGTGTACTGATCAGTATCGCGACCCCTCCTACATAGTATTTCATTGACTTGTTATTGGGCAAATGCCGAGAGAGTTAAGAAGGTAGCAGAAGACTTCAAGTCGATACCAAAATTCTAATTTTGTTTTGGTTTTCTTTGCTCTTTCATTGTTCTAGTGTCTGTGGAAGTGAAAATTACTGCAACAAAAAGTGGAGGCATGTGATAAAAGTGAGTAATATAGTAATTAAGTTAACTTTTTATTCTATCAGTAGGAATTTGAGAATATTGTTCAGGCAAGCAGTTTTCAATGTATGCTTTTTATTAGCTAATTTTTCTACTGTTCAAGACATATGTAATGAGATATGAAGTTTTTTATTCTGAAGATCAAATACTGTGGAAGGTCAATAGTCGTCTGGTGAAAATTAGGCAAGTTCTGTTTCATCTACTCCATTAACACAAACAGTTGTTTCTAGCTAAGCAAAATGCTATTTTTCTTTCAAGATGGAGCCTCATTTGCTGGGCTTCTGCATGTTGATGCAATTCATTTTCACTGGAGGTGAAGGGATCCACAGTTTCACATTCATTCATGCTCATGAAAGGGATAGCGTAGAGAGAATTATTAGTTTACACAGGGACAAATGGACAAACAATGTGTTAAAAGTTTATGACTAAAATAAGGATTATTATAGTGAAAATGCTGAAGCCTGCCATTCACAGTCAGGCTATAGAATCTAAAGAATAAAGCTTTATGATGTGGTCTACAGATTTTATTGACATTAGATTAATATTGTAAACTGTACATAAAGTGGCAAAACAATGATGGGTTAGAGAAAGAGATCAGGACAGATGGTCCAAGCTGTCTTCTGCATGGAAATTCTCCTCACATACAGGATATCAAAGGGGACAGAGGAAGAATTTCTTGGCTATTTTCAAGGTTGTTTGTTAACATACCCTTATAAGAATACAGCTTTAGTTGGTTGGGTTTTCTCGGCAATACTTGACATATTTGGTGTGACCCATTCAGAAGGAGAATATTAAAGTCTATGAAGGTGAAATTGTGTGGAAAACCATCCCCACAGACCATCCTCATTTGCCAAAGTGAGTCATTTCTTTCCATGGAACACAGGGAAATACTGGTTTGACTAGATATCAAATACTAATGAAATCTGAGAACTGCTTTGTCACGAAACTTTACCATATCCTTTATCTACATGCTTTGAATCACAGATGGTGTCTTTCAACACACTTGTGAAAGATGTCCTTGCCTGAATCTCGGCGCATTAAAGGACAGCCATAGGATTCTGACATGGTAAATTCAATTAGGATTCTCTCTGTACCGAACATAAGCAAGGAGTAAAGAAAAAAAAAATAAAAAGAGAAAGATGTAAAGAACACTTCCTCTGCTTGCTACTGGGAGACCATTTTGGCACCAACACTGGGACCAAAATGTGGTGGACAATGCCACTTGTGTTTATAAGGCTTTTCCTTCTAGGTGAAAGGAGGGCAAAGAGGGGCAAAAGCTAAGGTTATAGATAGAAAAAAGAGAAAAATGGCAGGAAAAAGGGAAAATATGTGGGTATGATAGGAAGAGAGGGTAAAGGCAATTTTCAGCACAGAACAGTAAGGAGAGGAGGCTATTAGTGACCCAGGCATTGAAGGAAATAGGATATTATCAGCAAAAGAAAGAGAGGGGCAGGAAAAAAGTCTGCCTTTTGCAGTGACCGAAATAGTTCTCATGTTGGGGAGAAACCTCACAAATGTGGCTACACATAGGCTGTGTCATGATGCTGTGTTCCTACCTGGGGTCCAGGTCCCATGATGACTCTGTGTAGTTAGTGTGTGAACATAAACTCTGTGACAGGGCATGCATGGAACAGGAAAAAGCACTGGTTCAAACAAAAGCTGTATTCATGGCACAGCACGACTACTTGAATACTTACTTGAGTTTCTATTTTTTTATGACAGTCGTTCTTTTCTCGTTGTAATGGGTATATGTTCAGTGAAAGATAATTGTATCCTCCATGTTCAGCCCAGAAAGATTTCCTTAAGAGTAGGATGACTCACAGAACCATCCTTATGACTTGCCAGAACACAGCAATTCAGAGACAGATAGATGACTCAAAGAAAAGAGAAAGTCCAGGATTTTATCAACAAAACTCCTTATTTTAGTATTGAAATTCATTATCCTAATCTTCTTTGAACAGTAATGACATGAGTTATTTTGGGAGGCTCAGGTGACAAGCACAAATTAGTTTGTTCTTTTTTTTTCCTAGACAGAAGAATGTCAATTTTGTAACACCAAGGAGGGAAATTAAAAGGCACAATTTTTTTAATAAGTACTAAAGTAGAGTTAGCTTTTTTGTCTTAGTCACACGGTCTACTTTTCTCCAGCATGTGATAGAAAAAAAGGTTTCTAGATCATTTTTATTTATAATTATTATTTCTGTATGTGTGTACACACATATTTCAAAGAAATATATCACAACCAAACACAGTGGCAGTTTTTAAGCAGCTAATTATAATACTGAGTTTAGCACCAGTGTAACCCAGTGCATTTAACTCACTCATGGTAGACACTTCTTTGGAAAGGGTATGTGGAAAATGTTGCTTAAAAGGGAGCTTGAAAAGAGTTTCTTTTATAAAACCAGATTTTAAAATAATCATACAGTGGCCTTGTGTTTTTAATACACATCTATAGCATGTACTGAAGACTCTCAAATTTTGCTTGAAAAGTGGTGAACTGTGGATTGCTGCTTTTTGCCCCAACTGTTTCAGCTGTAAAGTGATCCCAGAATCCATGGCTGTCTGCAGACACTTCCTATTTACTTTTGTGCGACTCACCTTTCTTCAGTGATCTTCCACGAATAACAGGGAGGATCCCGTGTGGCCAGATAATAGCTTTACTCATCACGCCAGTATTGAGCTGCAGAGAGATGGCTCTGGAAAAGGTTGGTTAGCTAAGACTGGTTAGTGATTGCTTAGGAGAGTAGGACTGTTAGCCGATACAGATTATTTTACCATTTCAGACATGCTGAATATGCATATCTGATTCCTGGTTGGATAGGGGATCTCCAAGGCAATTCCCGCAGCTGACGAAAATAGCACTGACTTGATAGATGCAAATCTTTCTTGAAAGTACTATAAACCAGGTCCCTTGATAGATTAACATGCAAAGACTTGCTAAAAGCTTTGGATTGTATGAAATCCAAAACAGGATTCCTGACACTTAGAGACATCAGACTTCCATGAAATTTGGCTTTAATGGACTCTTTTTTTTCACAGGGAAACCCTAGGGTATTGCATGGCATGAAGTAGGAAGGGATGAAAACTGTTTGCCTGGGAATCTGACATGTTCAATTTCTAATCTCCCTTTATTTAATCTTCTGGGGAAGTCAGTTCTTTGGAAAATAGGAAACCTGTGGCAGAGCTTTGATCTTTCCCCTGTGAGAAAAGTCAACTTTTTTTCCCAGTTTTGACCGTATTCATGACTGGTAGGAGCCTGAAGTCTCTACTTACTGGAGACAACATATTTCTGTCAACTGAGAGAAAGAGGGAACCTCACTCTAGATGATCTTTGAACTCTGGGCTCACCTTTTTCTCATCTTCTTTCACACTTCTCTAGTACTTAACTATTCAACACAAAGTAGCAATTCGCCTTTACTGAGAAGCTGATTTAATTCCCTCTTTTATTCAGACTGCCAATCTTTCTTCCAGCTCACTGCCTCGTACCCTTATGGCCTTAATTTGAGGCTGATTGTATGTAATCTCTTCCAACCTGATGCCTAGTCTTTTGCGCTGAAGCAAGCCAATGTTCAGCAAAACCCAGTGCACCTGAGCACCTTCTCCTCAGTGCCATTCCCTGCTGGAAGCCCCCATTCCATGTTGCTGGGCTGTGTGTGTGGAACAATTGGCTTCAGGGAAAGCAAAAGGAGCTGGAATAACATACTGCTATGCAAACACAACACTCCTCTGAACCCATCCAAGAACTGTAGAGTTGCTGTGGGCTGGAAAGGGTGGAGGGAAGGAGGGAGGGAGGGAAAGATCCTTCTATTTTTCTTTTGTAAATACACCTTTAGTTGCTTAAAACTTTTTTTTTTCCCACTGAGAGCAGAAACATGTAGTCCGTGCTGTTTGAAACGTACGCCCTGCAGGACCAGAAGTCTTCTGGCAGGAGCAAGAGTGGGGTTGTACAGTACAACGTAATGGAATAAGAAGTGTTGCTGCTTAATGTAACCAACAGTCATACTGCTGCTTAGTGTGCTTAATAGAGAAAACCTCAACTTGAATATTAAAATTCTGAATACCTAAAATATCATCCTGCAGGTTTTGTAAATAGTATTACCTTTCATCTTAGTCACAACAATAAATAATTTTACATCCTACATTTGAGAAACATGCAGATAATTTTGATGTATACAGACAGGTTTTTTACCTCTGACACGTATTTTAATCAGAAGTCTTGCATCAAAAGGGTTTTTTTTAACATGAAAAATCTCAGTTTTCATTTGCAGAAGTAAGTTTCTGTGTTTGTATCTCTATAGAATAGCACAAATGCACAGAAAAGCCTGAAGATGGTAGAAAAATAAAGGAATTTCCATTGTAATAATATTATAGTATACATTTGCTGGTTTAAATTTAAACTTGTGATTTAGGGGACATGCTGTAATATTTTTAATTGTTAGCATTGGCAAGAAAATTCATAAGACCCTGAAATAATTCTAAAGTCAAAAGTCACTTTCTGCAGATCTCTTACATCTCAGCAGGCATCCTGTGTGATTTTGTGAGGTTTATTGGAAATAAAAGATTATTAGTTAATTTCTGTCTTGCCCTAGAAATCTGTGCACCCACATATGAAATAGCCACAAGTCCTCCTCAGTTACTGCCTGGCCCCAGAGATGCCATAGGCCCATCACTTGTATTTTTTTACTGACAAAATTGCCTAACTAGTGAAATTCTGGTTCTGTGCAGGCCTATGACTATATAAGTGTAAAAGGTTGTCAGGCTTTATTAAAATACATCTTATTAGGAATAAAAGAAGGTAGAAGTAGAGCTTTGGGCTTACTGCCTGTGAACTCAAATCCAGTAGGTATTTTTAAAGAACATCTAATATACTAATCCCAAGATATAGAATAAATGCCTTCCTATTTTAGCTGAAGGTACTTAGATAATTCACTTGTAATTTCTTACACCTGCCTGAAGTGATGGGAATTTGCCAACCCTACCCTGTGTGCTAGTTCTAACTCTTATTGTATCAAGAGTATAGGACTCGTGTTCTTACTCACTGATGCCATTTTACCCTACAGAGGATATTTAAAAATTTACTGGGATACAGAAGAGAAAGGGAAAGGGTGAACTCGCTTGCTAGCCTGTGGTAAGCACAATTGCATGACAAGGAAACCCGAGTTTTATTCCATCTTCCGCTAAGGCTTGCAGATCATAGGTTAAGCGTTAGCTTGGGCTGGGAGAGGAATCTACTATTTCTCCATAGAGCAGGTGCCCTAAACACCCCAGAAAACACAATCTCATGGATATTGTACACCAAGCTGACAGGGAGCAGCAAAGACAGGCTGCTTCTAAGGGAAGGGGGGCTGGGCTTAATTACAAGGCAGGCAGAGACAGTGGCCTTGCCAGCAAAAGTGACCATACCTGAGCAAGTTGAGAAGAGCATGTCTGAGGGACAGTGATCATACTTAGGCCAAAAGACCACATTTCTGGAGAAGTTTGTAGGGATAAGGCATGTCTGAGGTCAAGCTGGTGAGTCAAGTTTGAGGGTTGGGTCAGATTTTGGACCAGTGGGGTATGTGGCCAGGCATGGGTATGGTTGCAGTGCACCTCCAATGTCATTCAGGAAGGAGCAAGCATAAAAGCCTAAGCTAAAAACAACTGTTGGCAGAGCTGTTAATGGGGAGTCTGCACTGAAGCTTCTCTCTTTCAAGTCTAGTGGCTGCACCATATTGATACTGAGGTCTGTCAGCCAACCCTCCCCATTGATGTAGAAATGCTCTTGGAGCCCCAACACCGGTTCTTTGTGAGAAGAACCACAAAGCATAGCCAGGTTGCTGTCTCTGTATTCCACTTATTTTAGACCTCTCTCTATCAAAAAACACATCTGTGTTTATCAAACTAATACTGAAAAGTTACCATTGTCAATGCTAGCTGATACTGGTGGCAAGAGGTTGCTTAATAGCTCTAAGACATTATTGGCTTTGTAGACTGAAATTCAAATGGTCTAGAGCAAGGTTGTATGTGTGGATGCGAAGTGCTATTTAAACACTAGTTCTGTTATTAGGAAACAACAACTTAAAGGCTAGTGAAGTAATAGCAAGACATTGCAACAGCTTTCCCCTGCACCCACCTTTAATGTGGAGTTGTAAACCAATGAAGTAGGGTGAGCATTAACACCAGAAGAAAGGGGAAGAAGTGCAATGAAGTTGGAGTCTATCTGTTTTAGCTGTATCGTTATTGGTAGGGAGCTGTAATAATTGGCTAGTTTGGATTATGAATGTTAGATTGTTAAGATTTAATGTTACAATGAACTCTTGGCTATGCATAGGTGTGCTTCTTCAATGTCATTTTCTCTCTTGTATGTCATCTGGCTTCTCAGTTCAAAGATAGATGCTGGGAACACATTGCCTCATTATTACTTTCATGACCACATACTTGAAGGTTGGAAGAAAAAAATCTGCACCGAGACCCTGACCACCACATATTACAGATCCGTAAACTGATCTTTTCTCCTATGCTTTGCAATATCAATCCAGCCCACAGATATTAGATGAAAAAGCCACAAGGGTAAGCACTTTGTAACGATAACATCTCAAGTGCGCAGTAAGCGACCTCCTAACAGCAGATGACAAGCTGACAAAAGAAAATTTTTGGGAGAAGGTAGGAGACAAATGAGGTGACCTTTACCTTTTTTTAAAAAAAAATCAACATGACTAACATAATTAACATGTACATTTATCCCACTTTAAATGTACTCCAATTACTACTAATACCTTTTATTATCGTAAATATATTTAAAAACTCAAATTATACACCTGTGTTTATAGGTAGAATTACCATCTATGGGCTTTAATATCATGATTATACTTTTTAATTATTACTATCAGTGTAACACTGATAGGCAATGAAATAGTAATAGGCTTCAGGCAATGGATCTTACAGCCTTAATTATCTGTAGTGCAGAAAAAAGAGGAGTCATAAAGTTTTGAGTGATCAAGTACTGAAATAAGTTAGTGTTAGTTAAAATAGTCCTTGTTCGTGTTTGGAATATAGGATCAAACACTTGAACGGATCCACAGAGTCTTGTATTTTATCTGCGATGCAGTCTAGCATCGTACTTTAAAGAAGACGAAAGAATCCCCTTAGTGAACAATTATGAAATAATTTGCCTTTTGGGAAGTTTTCTTCCTTCTGTCAGTTGAACTTCTCTTGTTCTATAAAATATGAAGCCTATGTCTCTTCAGAAAAAGTGTTTAATCTTACCTAATGCAACTACGGTTGTTATCATTATCTATATAAATGTCTAATCCTTTAAAAGCTTAAGCCCTTGGCCTCAGTATGTCTAATTAAAGATATTAAAGTATACAGATGGCATGAGAAATGAAAGCCATAGGGCAGGTCAGCAAGGCCAACTGAAAGGAGTAGTTTGGTAAATGAGAAGTATATAGATACATAATATTGCAAGTCCATAAAGATATGTCCCCTTTTTCTACACCATATAAAATTCTTCATTCTTACAGCTATAACTGTGTCTTTGTCCTTGTCTTTTCTCTTGATTGCTTAACTTAGGAATGTTGCTTTTTCCTGCCCTACTTTGTTCTCCTCTTTTTGTTCTGCAGATAGTGCCATGAAGAAGGCCACATTCATTCACTCGAGGTACTTCTTGAGCCCACCAAACAAAGCCTCTCTTTCTTTTTTCCAAACACCTAGAAAAAGGGATCATACAATAGATTTTAAATAGCTTTGCATGTTTTCAAGACCAAAACCAATTAAAGGAAGAAGCCAACAGATAGAAGATAGCAAATTAAGATGATCTAAGTCTTTGACAAACACAGGGTCTGGAGAAAGAAGACAGAAGCCACAAGGCATTACTTTTCAACTCCTGACTCTGAAAATGGCAATGACCTAACACTTGAGCATTGGGTCGAAGTTTAATAACTCTCCCCCATAGATGAAGACCAAAGATCTGGTCCAGAGATTGCATCTGCTATCGTGCCTACTCATTTGTGTGTTTAAAATCCTATAGCATGATGGTATTGAGGAGAATATGTGGTAGCTCAGGTAATAGTGTCCTATGGTTTTTGGAATAGGGGGGAATTGTTTTGGGTTTTATTAGCCTATGTGTAACATACTACTTTTTATGGTTTGGAAAGGGTGAAAGAAATAACCCTGAAGCTCTACAATGAGGTGGTTCTCTATGGCTTTTATTACAACCAAAGGGATGACTTGGCAGCAGCACACTGTATTGATGTCATCATACCATAATGACATCCACAGAAATACAGTGAGCCTATTGAAAACCATTAGCTATAGAACGATGTCACTGAGCAATTATTTCAGTTACATGGGACCATACAGCCCCTTGAGCTGTAAGTACATAATAATTGTTACCAGTCCAGTGCTTCTCCTATGTGGAACCTACTTTTTCTTGTTTCTTTCTGTAGGGAAAGGTTTTCTTATCCACCTGAAATGAACAAGAGTTAATACTGAGAATTTAAATTTGCCCCTAAAAGAAAATGGGGATAATCTGCTACCTAAATGAATGCGCTGCCAAGTCTTAGATTTTACATGTGCCCTGTGGTATCAAATCAACAAGTTGTCATTTTGCTTACCAGACATACAGGTGGGCAAATATAGATTTCACACTGTGGATTTTATTGGCTTTTTTTTTTTTTCCAGAGATACAGTCCTCTGAGTCTGTTGTACTGTCATCTAAATATTTTCCAAAATATTCTTGGACCTGTCTAGTAAAGCATGGACTTCTCTAAGCCACTTACCCAAAATTTAAAATTATATTTGTGTATGAGGTGCATTGTAAAGGACTTTCCTGCAAGGAGAGATGGCTGTAATAATGTACTGGGTAGCAGCAGGTTTCCATTTCTGCAGCTGGGATGTTGTTATGCTTTTTCGTTAAGTTGAATCTGAGATGATGAAGTCAGACAAACTGAATGTAGGCCACCCTTCCTTGGAAATGGTGGGGGTTTTTAAGATCTCCCTGAAGACTTTGAGGTTTTGACCTTGTGTTATGCCAGTACCTGATGTATATTATCTGAATGCATATGTATTTCTTATTCTGTATTCATTACTGATTGCTAGGTGAATACTACTCTGATGCAGAGGTTAATTGCTTTTATATAATTTACAGAATGCACGTGACTAACAAAAAGAGCTGAAGCCCTGAACTGAAGACACGTAATTGCAGAGCAGTAACAGGCAGAAGTGGAGCACAGTGCTTATGTGGTGCTTTATGTGGCACTGAATGCCAAGTTCCAAACACAAGCTGTTCTCTCTGACTGTGTGTGGAAACTTACCCTGCACCTCCTCTAACCCCTTTGGCTCTTAAACATACCCTCCTTCCACCATTTTTTTTGTGGGAAGGGTTTAATAAAATTGTCCTTGCATTAAGGCTTGAATAATATCTCAGTGTCACTGAGCAAAAAAAACAGGAGTTAGAGTGATTGTATCTTTAGCCTTAGTGGAGAGGAGCTGGAGTGGAGGCAGAAGCCTCCACTCAGAAGTCTCAGAAGGACTTTTAAGGACTGGGCTTCAGCTTTAGCCTTCAATTAAAATAAGATTTAGGGAGGAAGTGATTAGAATGTTGAACTCACATTTAAACTGAAATAGTAAGGATTTAGATATTTTAGGACAGCATGGGCGGAGCAGTCATTTGTTTTGTCTGTACACCTTCAGGAGATGGAAGGGATCTCGCAGAGCTTAACTCATCTCTTCATCAGTAACAGACATGCCTTTAGGGTTTGTATTTACAAATCAGAACTTATGCTATACAAAAAGATTTCTCTGGTGTTAAAATATGCAGTTGTAAATTTACTTCTAGTCTTGAAAGTATATGGAACAGGATCCTTTTTACACAAAACACCTCTGGACAGAGTCTAAAGATCATTACCTCTGCCATGGTTTTGAGTTTGAAGTGCATCCCAAAGAATTACACTGTTTGATATCCCCATTATTAAGTGCATAAAGTAGGCGTTTCTTATGCACTACTGTTTTAAGGGCAGCACCTTATATCCAACCAGTACCAGTCTCACAAGTAGTGGAAAAGAATGTAAGTAGAGCGATATTCTTTTTTTCAAATGATCTCCTTCATTTAGTTGTAGAGAACTGTTTTACTAACCATGATTTTTTTCCATACATTTTGACTTTTTTTTTTCTCTTTCCCAATTTCTTGCTTAAAACTTTGATGCTCGCTACTGAGTGTTGCGTCAGATAGAGAAATCACTGTAACTGAGGATGTTGTTTTTTTCAGTTCTTAACACCAGACTTCAGGAAACCCTTCAATTTCTATTCACAGTTTGATGCCATAGAGAATCATTCCAAGGATGCAAATATACGTGTAAGGTGGATATGAGGAAAATGAGGTCATATTGGCATGAGTCCTCTTCCCACTACTGTGGGAAAAATGGTGGCATTTTTTCCGTCCTTTGAAACACTGTATTTTGCACTCTTTCCATATGTTACCCCATGTCAGCATGTTTACAAAACATGAAGCCTAAGTAAAAAAGTTTGCATAAGTGTCAGTCTAACCCTTAATGTTATTTCTAAGCTGTGAAAGAGCTGCATCAGGTAATACCACCACATTGAAACATCTGGGTTATACAACTTTACAACAGCTAGAGGAAGACCGAATAGAAGACCGAATAGCAACATGCATTTCCTAACAAAAGGAGCATTGGGGAGGTGACAGCTGCCACCTATGAAGTGATGGAGGTATCTGGGGTGTCTTTGTCAAGCTACAGCCTAAGGCCAGTCTTGTTGGAGATACAAGGAGCTGTTAAAAGTACTGACAGGCATTTTAAGCAAGAAAGAATTGAGGAAACAGGGAGGGAAAAATCAGTGGGGAGTTGTATTTGTTATTATAATTTGTTCTTAACACAAAATGAGCAGGAAGACAAAACTTTTTTTCTTTGAGTGACAGAAATGTAAGTAAGAGAATTATGATTCCTTTTGAGAAATTAAGGTTTTGCATTGTTCATGACAAAAAAAACCCCAAAAACAAAACCCACACGTAATGTGCTAGTAAAATATTTACTAGATGGCATTCTTTTGCCTCTGACACAAAGGGACCTTGAGGCTGAGAGACCCTTTAAAGCTATAACCTTTTAAGAAACAATATGATTGTTTTCTTCTGTAGTGTGCTGGATGAGAATATATTCTCAAAACTTCAAATAAGTTTGAGAAGAGGTAAACTGGAGCCAAGAGGAATGGTGCTAAACCTGATTTCTCTGACCTGCAGGCCTGATATGCCTCTCAGGAGCGACTCTGTACTTCCTAAGCTAGCATAGATCCAGCAGCTCCCAAGCTTACAAGTTGAGTAAGAAAAGTAGCATTCTCCCAGGTGCTTGTGAAATACAGTTGGCCATCACCTCCGTTTGAAATGATCGCTAGCTAGATGCCCATATGCTAGTTGGATGCTCCTGACCTGGAGCTTCTATTTCACCCTGTTTTAAGCTGTTTAATAACACCCCAAGTTCAAACTTTCTAGGACTTTAGAAAAGTGAATCCTTCCCGTTCATCACTGTGATTACTGCTGTGGTTGCCAGAGGGGCATGTGGTGATCAAAGGGTGGCTGCATGGCGTAGCTCTCACAGCTGTGATGACCCCGCTATTCAGAGTTATAAAATTTGCAGCAGCGCAGATTTCCCAGCCGGCAGGAAATGTGTCTGTGTATCATCACAAAAGCAAGGCCAGAAGGGAGAGATTTGCTGCCTTTAGTCCAGAAACATCCCCCAGCTTTGAGGTCACCAAATTTTAAGAGGTAACTTGTGGCTTGGATTCTGAAATGACCTATATTGTCTGTCACCGCTTTGTCTCTAAAAATAGGCATTAGCCATGCTGAAAAAGGGTGCTCGGCTGGGTCTGCGGGATGAGCAGTTAGTACAGGCATTAACATGTCTGTCCGCTGGGTGTTAGAAGACAGCTTCTGGGTAGCCGCTGGCTTACTGCAATTGTAATTTTCCTACATTCTTAAACACTGAGGAAACTGACAGCAGCCATAGTGATGGAATAGAGGGTGGGTTTTTTTGCATAAATGAGTTAAGATCTAATGGGGATACAATATTTCATTTATTGAGCAGTGGAATTATAAAGTTCCTTGCTTAGACTCTGTGTATCTTGACATTTAGCCTGATAACAAACCGGCAATTTGGAAAATACAGTGCTTACCTATATTCTCGGTGGAGTAACAGCCAATCTGGCACCAAAAGAAAGAAGTAATAAGAAGCATAATTACCTCGTGCAAATAAGCTCTGTGCTATCTGCTCTCCATTTTGGAAACACCACATTTCTAAATCTTCATGTATCTCATCTTTAAATTTTGCAGTATGCCAGCCCACATGCAATTTCTGCCTTTTATGTGCAAACTGAAACAGTTCTTAATTCTGAAGAAAAATTTCAATAACATCCAGAAATACATGTCAACAGTTAGATCTCAAATAACAACTTGCTTTTTTATGCATTTGTTTGTTTTCTGTTTCCTCGAGTGCAAACCCTTTGATGCTGAGTATTGATCTAAAACGCTACTTAATTTCAGGTAAAAAGCCGTGCGGCAACTTGCCAAATACCCCTCGTCGGATGAAGCTGCCACATGAATTCTTCAAGGTGTTTACATTTGATGGCATTTTAATTTCTCCCCCACTTCTGAATGTGTAATAACAACGTATGTAGTTTTTCTCTGGCGTGGCAGTGCCTGGCCAACACCTCAGGTGAGCACATGCACAGCTACTTCGACACAAAAAATGGTGTTTCCCTTTAAACAAAACAGGGAATTGACTGTAGTCAGCAGTTTGCACACAACAGCAGCACATCCCCCTGTGTAAAATATCTGTAATACTTTACTATTGTGGCAGCTGATGAAATAGTAACACTCTGTTCTGAATTTTTCATGTGCTATGCACATTTGTTCTCAAACGGCCTGGAAGTAGGTCCAGTCTGAGAGGCTGCCTTTGTGAAATGAGTCAAGATTTGTACCACTCAGCGCATGTATTGGAAGTGCAGGACAGGACCTCATGGCTGTGTGCTGACAGCCTGCTAACATTAAAATGCAACAAAGCAAATCGAGTACAACAGCAGTAGTAAAAGTTTTGCAGTCCAAATCGGTTTCAGTTTATCTCCTGGTTTGTCAACCTGCTGCTTCAACTGTTTGTAGAAAAGACCTTAAACTACAGGTTTTCATGTCATAATTTAATAAGAAAGTAAATCTAAAACACAGCTGGAGTGGTAACTTTGGAGCTGTAAGCAAGAGAGGGCAGCATTATGATCTGTGAAATGTGAAAAAAATTATGAAAATAATAGTTATTGTTTAATCCTGGCCAGGCTCCCTGTTCTTCAGCTGATAGCCTTTACCTTGGCAAGCTCAGATATGATTTTTACTAAACTGAAAGTTCATTTTGCAGTTTACTTCACAGTGATAATTATTACATGAAATACAGAAGGCAGGAATGAGCTGATGTAACACTGATAACTCCAGATCAGGTTTCAGTCTCAGCCAAGAAGCATGACTTCATTTCCAACTGACTGTAAATAGTTCTCTCTGGAAGGAAGAGAAGATCTCTGTGAATACCTAATCTTCTGGTTTTATTCTCCAGGACTGGAAAAACAATGCAAATTTTATTTTATTTTTTATTTTATTTTATTTTATTTTATTTTATTTTAATTTTTTTTCATAGTTTGTCCTCTGTTCTTTGAAAAGTTTCATTCATTTAGAACGAAGCCTGGATTAGCAGTAATTGTAGTATAAATGCAGAGATGGAAAGAGGGGGGAAAGGATGTTGCCATAGCACAGACTTGCAGTGAGTATTCATTTTGAAAGATCAGGTTATTCTATTGTGAAGATCAGTAGGGACCAACAAATGATTCAAAATAGTATTTAACATCTTTAGATTCCATTAACTCAGACTAATCAATCTGTTTATTTTGTAACTTCTGAGAAAAAAAACTGTTGTGTACTTGGAATAAAAGCAGCAATGTTTGTGAGGATGGGCTGCACTCAGAATTTACTTAAGAAAGTCCCCGTATACCTTCTTGGGCATAAAGCTCATCTCGACCTTAAGTATAGACTTACCCATGTATAGTGCTTCTGTGATATTTTAATCATGGTGCATTCAAAGGATTTTTATGCCATCCCCGAAGCACTCCCACAGCTGAGTATTAGGAATGGACTAAAAACTAATGAACCTCCCACCCTTTTCCATATCAAAAGGTAGATTTCTAGGAGCAGTAATCAAGTCTGAAAGTAATTATGAGAACTTCACTTGCGTGAATAATGATTAATATACTCTTAGAATCATGCATGTGCACCTTGCCCTCACGCATGTTTCAAAACTCGTTTCTTCTTAATTAGAAATAGTACTGTCTGGGAGGAGAAACAAGATGAGTTTGGAATTTATTTTTTTTTTAATTTTAGTGGGAAACTTCCTCTCAGTTTTTTTTTTGTGTGTGTAAAAATATTTGTACCCTTTACTTCCCTCCCCACCAGCCCCATAATCCATTCTGCAGTAACTTGCTGGATAAACTTCTTTTCTCAAATGTGAGAGAGTCCCCAGTTTTCAGGATTTGAAGCAAGCATCTGAACTTGGATTTCCTGCATTTCAGGTGCTAAAATATGTTGCTGCTGTGCTGTTCTTTCTTAGCCAGAAATTTCACCCAGGGGCTGTAAAACTCACCTAATCAAACATGCACAACACACATTTAAACATTTGTGGAAAATTTAATTTCTCATAAAAAGCAAACATCAATAACCACTCTAAGTTTGAAAGAACATTTTTGTGTTTACAGTGGTATGGTTATGTACACAGTTATGCCTGGAATCCAAAATGCATTTGCTATTTATACACACTGGCTTTAGAGTAAGTTCTGTGGTTTCCTGAAATATTACCCTTCACAACGCTGTTGGCTGAGACAATTCAGTCAGAGGGCCTATCTGACCATGTGCTTCAGCTGTCTTCCCTTAATGGTGTCATACACCTCAGTTTCTCAAAACTGTCCCCTGTGGTAGCTACAGTTAAGAAGTAGTACTCAGCAATAAATTTCTGAAACAAAAAAATGACAGAAATAGAAATTTTCCTAGAATTACTTTTTTTGTTTGTTTGTTTGTTTGTTTTTGTTTTTCCATGATTGGCTAAATAAATTGCTTGGTATTTTTATCCAAAGGAATGCTTTTAGATTTTAGGCACCTGTTTATCCCTATGCAGTTTACCGTTGTGCAAACTGCTGTTTTCATTTCCTTGCTCTTCTGTTGTTAGTCACTTTCCCCATTCTTTTCTGTCTCTCTATGTAGATGTTTCTATCAATACCAGTTTCTGGAGTAAATGTCTTCGTGGCCCTCACCTTTGAGAAGAAATTCCAAGAAGAGATTCCAAGAATCTTTTGGGAATCTATTTACTATGTATTTGTGAACCTGAAGAATTCCTGTGATTTACACTACAGTTGTGTCCTAGCAAAGAACCATCAGACTTTCTTTCCTAAGAAAATATGTAAGTAAACAGGGCTTTTATAGGAAAGCCAAATACTGGAGTAGAGAAGGTTGGACAGTGCACATGAAGTGAAGAAGTTTTTAACAGATACGATCTCTGTAGAAAAGATGTGGTAGAAAAGATGCTGACTCTGGGAGAGAATTAAGTGAAAACAATCTGCTGACATCTTGTACGTCATGGAAGATAATTCCAGTTCTCTATTTTTATTCCTAAGATCAGTCCCTTAAATGCCTTCTGCATTTACTGAGAATTAATATTACAAGAATTTACGGCTGGTGCTGCAAAACGTGGTTTCTTGAGTGCCCTTATACTGGTAAATCCACTGTAGTCAAAAGGACCACTCATCTCAGAGTCCATGAACCTATGGAAAATTTGAGGAAGTATTACAGGACTTTCAACAGATTTATTAAAATTTTTTTTACCTCAGTGGCATATTAGAATTAATAAGAGCTGGTTAGCTTCAGAGATACCTATGAAGTTCCTATATATCATCTACTGAACTTTTGTGAACAAGCTATTTTCTAACAAAGTTTTAGAGAAAGCATTGGGGTGACTATTTTTGACCAATTCAACAGGAACATATTCCTTGTTTTTCATTTAAATGTAAATGTTAAGAAATATATAGACATCCAGAAAATTCAAATGGAACCGATTCACAGAAACGGGCTGCAACTTTCTAGCTGGAAGGGAGGAAAGCTGTCAGAATCCAGCCCTGTGTGTCTTTTCCTTTGCATGATTTTCTTTTGGTTTTGCTTTATGTGAGGGTTTTTTGTTTTTTTTCCTGTGTCTACTGACAGATGAATAAGTAGCTAGGATTAAACAAAATTACCAGGTATCCAGCACAAGTAATTTATAACAATCAAGGTCTCTAGGTATGAAGAAAATGAAGAATTCTTCTAGGAAAGAATTTACAGTGGAAAAGGTAGCATTAGTGTCATGGAAAGATTAGATAGTTAACAGTTTTTAGCAGCAAAGTGCTACCTTTATAAAGTTCTTCTCAGTTTCATTAATCTAGTCCATGACAGAGAGGATTTTGAGCAGCAAGGGAGCTGTATGAAGAATATGTAGACTATTACTGTTCTGCCATTATAGCTGATGCACTGTTGGGTTATCACGCCATGTCTCTTTCATCTTTTTATGATCTTTACATGCCCTATAGCTACTGCTACATTACATTTAATCATCTTTAACAGCTTGAATGTCAAAAAGTTAAATAGTTTTAACTATCCTTTTTTTTACTTTAACAATATGCAACTTAACAGCACCTGTGCTGAGCTCATTAGAGCTACTGACAGATTTTGTGTCGTCCTGTGCCGATACCCTCACCATTCTTATGATCATGTGATACGTTCTTGTGCTATTAAACATATGGAAGGTGATTTAAAGAGTAGATATAGATTAGATATTAGGAAAAAAATCTTCACCATGAGGGTGAAGGCACTGGACAAGGTTGCCCAGAAGAGCTATGGCCGTCCCTGGGTCCCTGGCAATGTTCAAGTCCAGGCTGGATGGGGCTTTGGGTAGCCTGGTCTGGTAGAGGGTGTCCCTGCCTGTGGCAGGGGATTGGAACTAGATGGTCTTTGAGGTCCTTCCCTTCCAAACCAGTCTGTGATTTTATTACAGCCATGATCTTCGTTTGATACTATTCTGCCATCTAACTTGTCTCTCACCAATTCCTGAGGTCTTAGTCACAGTTTTTCTCTACGCTGCCTACAGCTGAAGATAGAACAGCTATTAATGCAATCCATCACCTGTAAAGCTGGTGCCTTGGATTTTTTCAGAAGAATTCATCTATTCTTATATCTATATTAAAAGCTTAATTCAGAATTTCTTATCCAAATATTCCAGTTTCAAGCTTGTCTATTTCTGATAATTTCAATATCAAATACCAATTGTGATCACTGATGTTCAAGAAAGATGAGTTCAAATTACAATAGATGCTGACAGGATGATAAGAGGAATAGAAAATATTGTACAGAGGGTCAAACAGAATGCAACTAGATTCACAAATTAAAGGGTAGGAGTGAATTAGAGTATCTTATTATCCATTGGGGATGAGACAACTCTTTCTGTTAAGGAACTCTGAGAAAATCTGTAAGGAGTCTCCTTCTGTGAAGCAATAGTTAAAATTATTAAGAGATAACTTGAAAACTGTCCTTTATTTATATTCCAGGGGAGGGGGAAATTATGTGGTTTAAGCTTAGAAAAAGGTGAGTATTTGAAATAATTGTTTTGCATGTTTGCAGGCAGGAACAGGAGCTGGATTGAAGGTCCCAATTCCTGTCATATTCCCATTGCATCTAAATGTGGTTTTTTGTCTTTTCCAACTAATATGGAAAAAAACTTCTTGCTTCCTTGTCATAGTAAAGCAAAGATATTTAAAAATTTCTGATTGAAAGGATTAGCCTCCTTGACTGTCTCCATCAATATAGTTCCAAATTTTAATGTAATAAGACTCTGAAAGTGTGTTCATCCATGCCCAGCATTGGATGCTTCAGCTCTACTGCTCCACTGCTTCGTTTCCATTTTATTTCTTAGCAGAAAAAGTCAGCATGGTACAAATCTGCAGCTGTTGGATGGTGATCCAACCATGGTGATAGAAAGCCTAATCTGGAACAAGTATATCCATGAAAGTAGTCAAAATTCATAAAGCTGCTATTAGTAATCACATCTGGACTACTGGGGCTCTCCAGTACAAAACGCATTGGAAGGAGTCCAATATAGGGCCACTGAGATAATTAAGGGTCTGAAGCATCTCTCCTATAAGAAAAGGCTGAAAGAGCTGGCACTTCTGGAGAAGAGAAGGCTCAAGGAGATCTCCTCAAGTGTGTACCAATACCTGAAAGCAGGTTGTATGAAGATGGAGGCAGGTTCATTCCAGTGGTTCCTCATGACAGGACAAGAGGCCATGGGCACAGAGTGAAATACAGTACATCTGTCTGTACGTACATCAAGAAACGCTTTTTATTGTGAGCGTGGCCAAGTGCTGGCAACAGGTTGCCCAGAGAGGCTGTGGAGCCTCCTTCCTTGGAGTTGCCAAAAGCCAGCTGGATGTGGTCCTGGGAAGCCTGCTTTAGGTAAACTGCTAGGGCAGAGGTTTGGATGAGAAGACCTTCAGAGATCCTTTCCTACCTCAACCATTCTGTTATTCTGTGAGCAAAGGGTCTAATTTAGGCATCAGTGTTTTCAGAAAAAGAGAAGTCCTTGCTGCTCTGGAGAAATGAGAAATCACTAACTGCACTATTTTTTGACTGGAACTTTTCAATCTTTTCTCCCGTCTCGTTTCCCAGCTACTGTTATATTTCACTTCTAGTATTTCTGACTTACATGAAAATTCAAAACAAATACAATATATAAGAAACAAACCTGGAAAAAAGTTAAAGTTGTAAGGTTTATAGTTTATTGTTTACTCGGTGGCAGATGTCCAAAACTTTCACATTGACATTTACATTAATTAAGACAGGGTTTTATAGGAATGGTCAGTTTTGATCCCTTTTTGAAAACACTTTTAAATTTTACTATTCTTAGTGAAATATTTTTTTCTCTTTCATCTTGATTATTAGAAGAATTTATTTATTTCCGGAACTTCTCTTTGCAATAGCTTTGTCAGTGCTACAGGTCCTTACATGCCCTTAGCAGACACTTCCGTCAAGGACTATACCTATGCCAGTAAAATCAGATGTCTGTATCGATGGTTTCTGTAGTTTGAAAATGATATGTCTGGCTCAGGCCTAGAAAAAAATAAATCCTACTATATAGGGCACAGTGAGCATGTAACATAAGGTAAAGTAAAATAAAGTAATAGCAAAAATGTTTTCAATTATGTGCCTTTAATGATTCTCCTGAAGTTAGGGATACTGTTTCAGCATAGAATGTGACCAAAGAGAATCCAGATTATTTTCTTTTTTCAGTTCTCCTCTATCAAATACATATTTTTCTGGCAAAATCACAAGTGGTTTTTTCCTGTAAATGTCCACTTGAGGTTCTAAATACCTGCCACTTTTCCTGACAATTTCTTATTGAATAACAACACATTCGGTACAAGAAAACCAGTAATTTCTGAAATATACTGTTGGCAAAAGGGACAGTCTTACTCAAAATCACAGGATTTTTTTTCATTATTAAGCAAAAGTTCTTTATACAAAGTGCCCATCTATGTCAGCTTAATGAATTTTGAATTGAAATGAAATTTCTTTAGAAGTAATTATGACTAGTCTATGATTATCTTTGATTAAATTGATTTTATTATGAATAGTGCAATTAAAGTATGTTCATAATTAATTTGTCTGGAGATAAACAATGAATTGTTGCTAGTAGCATTAGAGAAAATTGGTGGAAAAAAACCTCTTCCAGTAATGGAAGAGGTATTGTGACACACACCCCTGCCATGTAGTGCAGATTAATGACTATATGGCGCCTTTCCCCTTTTTACAGTATGAATGTCAGGGAGGGTCCCATGGTATCTGGTTACTATTATCCACCTGCAATTTCACCATTACTCAGCAGACCTTGCACCACTTGAAACATGCTTCATCCTCTGGAGCACATGATCTAGTGCTGATTAATGGTGATGTATCGATCTTGGAGAGCTGGGCTTAGTGGCATCTCTCTGTTTGCTAAACTTTCGATTGATCTTAAGCAAAATTATTTGCAGAGTACTTCAAAGGTGGTTTATTCATGACCCCATATGAAAGACAGAATTTTTAGTTTCTTTTTTGGGGGATGTGAAGGGTGGGACCTGAAGCAGTGTAGTAGGTCTTGGCTTGATACAGGTATCCATCCAACAGTGCCTCTTTAAGCTATATTTCTGGGAACTGAGATGATCAAGCAACATATGCATTTTAAGATAAATTAAAGTACCTTTCTTGAGCCTGTGGCACAGGACATGGAGATCTCTAAGAGGAAGCAGGGAGTGAACAGCACTTATTACACAGAATAGATTTCCAATAGGAGAAGAACACAATTCTCCATGAAGTATTTAGGAACAGTTTTCATTAAATTGTTCTGCTGACTTGTGCTCAAAACAGAAATACAGTTGTAGGCAGGCATGTACAATTACATGTACAAATACTCCTTGTGCAGTTACCTGTTGGCTAACAACTTGGTAGGGGTTGGGTTTATAAACCAGTTCTGTTATATTCACAAGAAGGGGCCTAGACCACTGAAATGTACCCCAAGTCTCACCTTCTGCCCATAATAGCTTCACATTAGAGCATGGTCAAAATGATTTCTAAAATATAAGGAACTTCAAGTGTGAAGTTAACTGAAATATATAGCTAAAGAATCTCTCTTCTTGGATCTTACATTTCTATCATGCCAATAACATTTAAAAAATGCAAATGTTTTGTAATATATTGTTATTATCATCCTGATTCATAAGTATCTTTTGATACTATTTGATCTACATGATTACAGAAGTAGATTGCATAAAATGCATACTGTGATTTCTTATGCTACGGCCCCCCAGGCTGCTATCATATTAATTACTTGCGTTTTCTGACAGTGTTCAGGGTGACAATTCAGCAAATCCCAAATCCACAATTCTGCAGAAGTTCTGTCTTCTGTATTCTTAGACCATTAACCACACTAAAAGCTATTCCAGCCTTCATTGTCCAGTGCAAAGGAATAAGGAGGGTTGTGATTCATCCACAGATGGAGGAAGTAATAGTGAGGACGTTTGTTCAAAGATTGAACTGAGTCATGTGCTTATCCATATTTATGGCAACAGAAAATAAAGCTCATATATGTATAAGTGAGTTCAGACATGCACGTTGGAAGAACAAACACAGAGATTATCCTGAGCATTGAAGAAATTATTGAAAGCATTGTAAACCTGAGGCCTATTATGGTAAAAAAATTCTGTAGTCCTTTAAAGAGATTTTAAATCCCTGCCTTTTAAGCACAATAAACAGATGAACTCAAACAGAATTGTACTACCCTACAGGCTTCCACTGACAGAAAGGTGAGATACCACTATACATACGCAATGCTCTGGCAGATGCTACCCATGTAACTTACTGGCTAGAGATGAACATTTCATAGCAAGGCAGAGAATCCTTGAAAAAGACAAAGCAGGTAAACAAATTACATTAACTTTTTCACACCACTTCACACTGTAAACACTGAATATAAACAGCTTGTTTTGTTTCTTATGAGTTGCTTCCTTCCCCATCGCTTGCTAATTCTGATTGATAAGGCAGCTTCTTATGGCTTTGAACTCTATAAAATCTTGCCAGTCCTCCACGGGCAATAGGTTTTTAGTCAGATTTTCCAGCAAATCAGATTTCTCTGTCATACTTTGGCCTTTACCTTTTCCTCTGAAGATAATTATGTTTGATGACAGTCTTGCATAACATGCATCTTACTAGGAATAGATTATCTTACAAGTTTTATAAGAACATTGTAATAACACAGCATCAGACTTATCTAGATATGTTCAACACATTCCTGTGCTATCAAATATCATTTCAGCAGTCATTGAGATGAATCTTTGAGCTTCACTGGAATTTATCTCTGAGGGTGTTTGAGAACATGAATAATGAATTGGAGGCTAATTTTACTAAATATAACAGCTGTCAGCTAAAATGTACAGTTACTAGCACACAGTGGATTCCTAGTAAAAGGAAAGTAAAAAAAAAAACCCAGTAAATTACTAATGGTAATGTATTAGCTTATTTACCTACTTATTCCATGAGATTACTTTTAAAAATGTATTTCCTGGAGGAAAATGGCCATGAACGTGGAACCCATAGTGGAGTTTTTTGCTTCCATGAACTTGGACGTGAAGTGCTGAAGGTACAAATTTCCTAGTCAGGCATATGACCCCTGAGAATTCAATGTCTCCAGCATCTCAACCACTGAGTGCTCATTGGTACAACACTAAAAGTCTTGAGATGTTTTCTGTTTATGAAGAGCAGCTTGCAGATGGAATCCTGTTCTGATAGATCTTGGTATTAGTTAGAGAAAATAAGCAGAATTGCCATAACTTCATTCTCTGTGATGCTGGCATGCCATGGCTTGTCCCTAAGTTTATAGTGCAGCTCCTTTTTCTTATTGATTCCTCTATTTGATCCTGTTGTTGATATCTTCTCATTTGCAGATCATTTGAACTCACAGACAAGGATCATGTCCTCTTGTTCCTAATGTAACACTGCAATTCAGTACTGAGAGATGTTAATTATTCTGAAATTGCTGCCTGATCCTTACTGACTCGAACTGATTTCCATGGAAGCCAGTAGGAGAGGTGATGAGTACAAACTGGACAAGAACCTCTTAGCACTGATGGTGTGTAAATATCATTATCTATGTGTTCTTAGCTTTAGCACTGCTGAATTTAGCACCAAGAAGCTGTCTGTGGCAGGTGTTGACTAGTGAGTTGCAAAGACTTTGCTAGAAACTTATTGCTATGGATGCTTTGACAACTGAGGTTAATTTCTTTTGCAGTGTCTTTGAGTTTTCAAACTTGTCTTGAACTCCTAACAGAGCCTTAATAACATATTTTAATTACATCTACAGTTCTGGAATATTGTTTAGAGAGTGTATTCAGTTATTAATCTATTATACATATGTTTATATAATATATAAAAATATAAAATTTTGCCATTCATATGTTATAAAAGTGAAACAAAATAGTAAATTTCATTATCTATAGCATATTGCCCATTTCTAACCTCCTGATTTTGAGGGTGTGTTTGATGTAATCTTTTTACCACACGCAAAACGAGCTCGTCTCTGGTCATCAGTTTGGAAGAATTAAGCTTCCCCATCAGGCATGACTGGGAGTGAGTACCCACCTCTGAAATCAGCAGGGCCCATTGCAGGACTGGCCACACGCTACTGACTTAAGCTGATGTCCAATAGACCCGTAGAAGGCAAGGCTGCTGCTCTCTGGCTCACATTTATGCTTCCCTGCTTAGGCGTGCTTTCAGGTTTTGGCATTTTTCCAAAAAGCAAGAGCAGCTCTGTTTTAAGGGGAGGAAAAGCAATCTTTCCCACATGCAGCCGTTTTGCAGGCACATAAAGGAGCAAAAATCTTGGCCCAGGCAGTTAATGTGAGTCCGTAGTGCCATAGAGGGCCTCTACCAGCCTTAAGATGTGTTGACCCAGTAATTCATTTAGTCATGGGTTATTTCATTTGTTTCCATGTGTACCGTAACTGTGTAATCATCATGATGTGTTCTGTGCCTTCATATGGGATTAAGATGTCAATTTTTTTTTTCCTTTTAATTTCCAGTCAGATAGAGAAAAAGGAAAGCTGGTAAAAGCATCCAGCAGCTGGAGATGAAGTGGATTTGGCACACTCACATTCCTTAGGCTACCTGCTAGCAAAGAAGAACAAAATTCACAGCAGCATACAAAAGTTACGTAGTATAGAAATCTCGTTATCTGTATTTATTTAGGGGGTAGTAAACGTCTTTTAGCGCTGTATGAAATGAGGATGCCCATGGCCATGAGCTCTTCTAGTTCTAAACTCTAATTTGAGGTATTGCGATCACCGCTGAAAACTGTGAAATAATCTACATTTTTCTTCCAAAGGGAAAACCGTGATTTAGATGTGTTATATTTTGCTAGTGCCAACAGAATGCTAAAAAATCTCTTTCAGCTCTTTTCTTAACCCACACTGGATCTCAGATGTGAGCTGCAAGCAATTTTTGATGGTAATGTTTGTTGGAGGACGTTAGAGGTACAGATGCTGTGTATTTGGCAGTACACATCAGGAAGGCTCAGGTTGGGAATCAGAGGTCCTGGTAATACAAACCATAATATAAAATCTCAGCTTTCTAAGGAATTATTGACAGTAGCTTATTGTCAGCTTTAAATATTTAATCTAATAAAAGCGTTAGCCAAAGCGAGTCACATGTTCAAGTGCTACTTTGGGGAAATTGTTCCAGTGTTTATTGTATATGGATAAAGAAACAGGGCCCCCGTAAACTGTTTAACAGGATTTTTTTTTAATTGAATTTGGAGTCCAAGTACCTTTTTAGCTTCAGATGTTTTTTAATTCTTTGCAAACCCATCAGCTCACTACAAGAAATGGTGATAAGTCTGATGGCATCATGGAGAGGATAAAAAAGGGCTTGTTATGCTTTATAAATATCACATACATTTCTAATAATCTGCTTGATAAATCTGCTTGATGATGCGGACTCAAATCCTGTAGACTGTTAAAATAAATAGGGTGAAGTAATTTAAAGGGAACACCGTGAAGGGCTATCAATTCAAGAATGGAACCCAGAGTAGAATAAGATTTTTGACTCTGTTTGAGAAAATACTGTAGAACAACCTAAGCCACACCCAAGCTCCCGAATAACTGATCGGGCACTTTCCACTTTAAAGAAGCATGATGTTCCTCAAGCTTGAGCCTAGGGGCATTGAACCACTAACAGACTTTGAGCCTACACAGGTGAGAGGTCAAATAACTTGCCAATAATTACAATAGGCTCATCCCCTCCCACTGAGTGGCTTGGTTTCTTAGCCCATTATGTCTGACATTGAGCAGTTGGGTCTCTGGCGAGACTCCTGTTCCAGCTGGGAAGGAGCAAACACCCAGCTCTCTAGGAGGCAGAGGCTCACAGCCACAGCTTTCTCTCAGCAGAGGTGATTCCCTGCAGCCAGATGGTTTAGCTGAACAAACAGCGCAGTCAGACATCAGTTGCAGGCTGGAGGCAATGCTCATATTGACTGGCTTTCTACTGTGACCAGAGCCTGCTTGCATGAGGTTTCCTTTCAGTATGTCTTGTTTTCTGGGTGGGTTTGTGTTTTGTTCAGCAGTGGAACAAGGTGAAGTGGAGAATGTGCTTAATTGTGCTGCTACATTTCCTATGCTTGATCCTCCCAGGAATCAGGCTTCAGGTAGAAAACAGTCTTTTAAGCTGCTACCTGGCATCTAACATGAGTCTGAGAGTTGCAAATACTTACTCTGCTTGTGTTGCCGTGAGCTCCCAGCGAGGATGGTGCACAGAGGTACCAGTGCTATTCCTCTACTCTGCTAAGCTTTGGGGGAGGAGGGGAGTGGTCAAGCAGTGTTACTAGCTTACAAAGGGAAGAAAAGCTTAGGTAAAAGACAAAATAGAGGTGTTCTTACTATAATGATGGAATATTAACAAAGAAAAGGTTAGTGTGTAACTCAGGAGAAAAGGAATTTGCTGTTTGACATCTGTTTCTGACCTAGCTGGATCCTTGAGGTGAGCTTTAATGCAGTACTGTGTTTAAAGAGGATTTTCCCATGATTCCTTAATAAATTAAGCCCTTCTTTCATAAGGGTTACTGAATGACTGAAGCATAGGATTGCTACAGAGAGGTGAAAACTGCAGAGCTGTAATTCAGTTACTGTGAAACAAAAGGCATGAAATGCTACTTTAAAATACAGTATGACTAAAAAGTTGAAAGGTTATCAACATGGAATTTTCTAACCAAAGTTAGTGCTAAGGAACAAAAGCCCTGTATGTGTATTAGTTTTTTTATTTCCTTTGATACAGGATCCAGGCATATCTCCAACCTACACATTCTCTGGAGTGCAAAACCTATATCTGATTATTCAGAGAACCACAGTACTGTATGGGGTGGAATGGACTCGAGAGTCCAACCCCCCTGCTAAAGCAGGTTCCCTAGAGCAGGTCGCACAGGTTGGTGTCCAGAAGGGTCTAGTATATCTCCAGAGAAGGAGAATCCAAACCCCCCCTGGGCAGCCTGTTCCAGTGCTCCATTACCCTCACTGTGAAGAAGTTCTTTTGCACATTGGTGTGGAACTTCCTGTGGTCCAACTTGTGACCATTGCCCCTTGTCCTGTCCCCACAGGCCACTGAAAAGAGGTTGACCATTTCCCTTTGTCTCCCACACTTCAGATATTTATAAACATTGATGAGATCCCCTCTCAGTCTTCTTTTCTCCAGGCTGAACAGCCCCAGCTCACTCAGCCTTTCCTCAGAGGAGAGATGCTCTGGGCCCTTAATCATCTTTGTGGCTTCCACTGGACTATGTCCAGGAGATCCCTGTCTGTTTTGTACTGGGGAGCCCAGAACTGGACACAGGACTCCAGGTGAGGCCTGACCAGGGCAGAGTAGAGGGGGAGGATCACCTCCTTCCACCTGCTGGCTATGCTCCTCTTAATGCACTCCAGGATCCCATTGGCCTTCTTGGCCACCAGGACACACTGCTGGCTCGTGACCAACCTGTCATCCACCAGGATCCCCAGGTCCTTTTCTGCAGAGCTCCTCTCCAGCAGATCATCCCCCAGCCTGTACTGATACCTGTGGTTGTTCCTTCCCAGGTGCCAGACCCTACACTTGCTTTCATTGAACCTCATCTGGTTCCTCAGTGCCCAGCTCTCCAGCCTGTCCAAGTCTCACTGAATGCCAGCACAGCATTCCCACGTGTCCCCTACTCCTCCCAACTTTGTATCATTGGCTACTTGCTGAGGGTGGACACTATTCCCTCATCAAGGTCGTCGATGAAGATGTTAAACAAGACTAGACGCAACACTGGCCCCTGGAACACCACTAGTCACAGGTCTCCAGCTGGACTCTGCTCCACTAATCACCACCCTCTGGGTCTGGCCTGTCAGCCAGTTTTCAACCCACCTCACTGTCCACTCATCTATCCCACACTTTCTCAGTTTTGTTATCAGGACGTTGTGGGAAACAGTATCAGAAGCCCTGCTGAAGTCAAGGTAAATGACATCCACTGCTCTCCCTCAATCTACTTAGCCCATGATGACATCGTAGAAAGCTACAAGCTTAGTTGAGCACGATTTCCCCTTGGTGAATCCACGCTGACTACTCCTCATAACCTTCTTTTCCAGTTGCATGGAGATGGCATCCAGAACAAGCTGTTTCATCACTTTTCCAGGGACAGAGGTGAGACTGACCAGCCTGTGATTACCTGAGTTCTCCTTGCCCTTATTAGGGCCATATTAAGAAGCTTATTCACCAAGTGAGGAACAGAGGCAACCTTCTGCTCTGCAGAACACTAGGTAGCATGTTTCTCTGGATAGCTTATGCTAATACACGTTAGAAGTAAAGCAGGAATAAACTGTAACTGAGAAACCTCTAATCTGCATTCAGTGCATTTAGCTATGTCGAACACAGATGCACGCAACAAGACTGTCATGGTGACTGAGTCACCCAGTACTCTCTGCAAAGGAGGGCATCAAAACACCCGAGGTGGGTACTGCTGCTGCTGAAAAAAGGTGAGTTTTCTCACAGATTCTGAGATGACAGGCAAAGAGACAACTTTCTTTTGTGCCTGCACAAATGCTTCCCTAAGGGAAAGAAGTCATTCCTTCTGTGTCCTATGTGTCTTACATAACTTCAAATACATACAAGAATTTGCTCCATCCATGGAGGAAAAATAAAAAAGATAATTCTTTTTCATAATATGTTTATATGTTTATGCTTATAATATGTTTAGTTCTTAAAAAAAGTTATTTAACACATTTTGTTATGGATATTTAACTGTTATAATAATATTTTCATCAAATGCAGTTACAAAATGAATATTTAGATGAAACTGCAGGGTTATGGGGAAGAAGGACTTAGTCCCAGTACTAATAAATAGCAAAGCATAGTATAATACAGAAGAAGACAGACAGACAAGAAAGAAATGCAAGCAAAGATGGATACATCCTGCTAAATAGAAGTAATGGAAAAGATCAGGTTAAAAAAAAACCCAAACTAGAAATTTAGAGGTAGATAATAAAACAGGAGAATAATTAATCAGGATAAAAGAGAATTAGAGTAAAATCTTAGTTCCACTGGGGGATTGGCTCAGCTCCTAATCCAGTGATGCCATTTCTGGATGATACAGAGGATGTAGGAAAAGATGAGAGACTGGACAGAAGGTGAGATTAAGAGATTTTGTTTCCCTCTGGGATATGTTTGCAATATGGAATATAGCTACAGTCACATATGGCCTAAAGATGGCTTGTCTTCTGATTTTGTAGTGGGGGTTTTGGGGTTGTTTGTTTTGTTTTTTTTTTAAACTGGAGGTTGCTGTTAGATGAATCATCTGCTAATAGCTTCTTACTCTATGTAACTAGAGTACATGGGCCTTAAGGTTTTTCTTATTTTTTATTTTTAAATCTCACCATCTCCTGTCCTTTAACAAAAGAATTTTAGTTCACTGTTTTATTTGTAGTTTTTTAAAAAATTATGTATAGAATAGAAAGGAGGCCTGCAAATGTGTTGAAATTTCTTTTTATTTATCTTGTCTGTGCTTTTCAAAGAGCTGTAAATTGGTCTAATGCTATCTTGAAATTGTATGACATCTTTGTCAGATTCCTCAGACTTACACTTTCAGATGCTGGACAGACTATATGAAAAAACGATACAAAGTTCTGAACCAATCATAAGCAACGATGATTTATTGCACCACATCAAAAGCAGATAACCACTGAAATCCATAATTCATCGTAATAGTATAATAATCAAGCCTGACAAAACATCATCATGTTTGTACTGGGATAGTTCAGACACATAATTTATTGGTTCTAAAAAATAATGTACTGTAAAAGTACTCAGAGGGCTCTAGACTTTGTCAACAATAAAAAGCTATATTAGGTATACAGGTCCAAATAATGTACTGTAAAAGTACTCAGAGGGCTCTAGACTTTGTCAACAATAAAAAGCTATATTAGGTATACAGGTCCCTGCACTGAAAGTACCCTTCAAGTAGTCTCCATGACTATATTAAGGTTATCCAGTGTCCAGATACACTAAGCAATTTTGCTTGCCATAAACTTTTAATGCACTAACTTTTTAGCAAAAATTGTCCTTTATCAGCGCTTCAAGCTAGATCACTTTGTCCTCCCTGGCTCCTATAAGCTGTAACTAATCCTCATAAAGGAAAGCTCACCTCATCTCCTAACATACCTGTAAAGGTTTATAGAACACATGGATAATTTGTAGAATGTTTACAAAATTTTATTTAGAATAAAGGACTGGAGGCTAAGTTCCCAATAAAACCAAGATAATTTCTTACATCCCAAGCCATCCTGAGATGGGAAAAATTTATCTTTATTTTGCTCATCTAAGTAATAGGCAGAAATGTCAAAACGGACAGAAGAGTCTAGTTTTGGCAATGGCAATTCTGCAAACTTGAAACTGATTAGAGGAAGTGCAGTCTGATGCTTACAGAATGTAAGAAAATGTTTCAGTGAGAAAATAGCATTTCATTGAGAAAATAATATTTCTGGGTTTCTATGCTTGCTTGCCATTAGGACAAGAGAAGTCTTAAAGATGGTTTCTGCTTGGTTATCCATCTGAAATAGAGATGACCTTTTTGCTGCAAGAGTACTTGAAACATTTAATAAAAATTGGAAGTTTTAGCCATAAAAACCTGAATAATGTTACATTTGAAAAATGACATATTTTTAGTCTATATTTGATTCGTCTAATATAATTTGTCTATTATGCTCATTAGTGTAGTTTATAAGCAATTTTGATTGTTTGCTTTCATTTGTCTACTTTTTTCCTCTTTTTCCTTCAAAAATCTTATATGCTGTTATCCAGAACAGGTAGCTTCTGTCTTTTACAGCTTTTGGTGATTGATGCGATTTGATAAAACTCTTTTATATATAAATAGCAGCTTATGACATACAAAAATCTAACTCCTAGCCCATTACAATCCTTGGCTTTTAGCATATCTTGCAGACTTTGACACGCCAGAGATTTATTACTTGAAAATCTGTATGTTTTAATGTTTTATTTATTTCTTTAAAGGCTTAAAGATTAAATGTTTTCTCCTTGGAACGTATTTTATCAAGGAAAAAATAATATGCTAAAATATCCAGTAGGCCTACATAAACTAAAAAGAGCTGAGAAAAGGATGGTCTTAGTGGTTTCCCCTTATGAGAAGATTCCCCATCTGAAATGAACAAAATGAAAGCTGAACTTACACATGACACTTGTACTGGTACTTGTCCTTGCAGCAGATGAAGGCTCTGTGCCCTCATATGGCCTCTACCTTCCTCTTCTTACAGCTGAGGGCTTTTTTCAGCTGTAGTCAGACCTTCAGCTGTAGTGATTTCCAATTCTTATTTCATATCTAAGCTGCACGATGCCATTAAGAAACAAATCCGTGTTGCCCAGTTATTGTTAAATTCTTTTAGTGACTCTAAAACAAAATGCCCACTCCATTTGGGTAAAAATTAAGTTTCTTTTTGGGAATACAAAATAATGAGTCCATAAGTTTTGTTAATGCTTTGAGATACTTTTTTGCCTCAGACAGAAAATCTTTCCTGAACTGCAGCTCCTCAGTTAAATGTATTTATAACTCTTGTCACAAGAGGTAGAAATTTATACTCTTGGTAGAGGACGTGTATGGGAAACTTGAGACAACTAAGAAACTCTTTCCTGTCCCACTTCCGAATACAATTTGTTCACCAAGTTGCTATTATATAATGTGAACATCGGTACTCTGGTTCCCTTACACTTCCCCAGACTTGGTCCTAGATATCTGGAGCTCTAAATCTTAACCTCTGGTAGTAAAGATTAATTAAAAAGGGAAACTGTTTTTTAAAATATCCTTTCCCAATATCTGGACACTTCCTCTTCAGAATTAATCAATAAAACTGTACTTGTTTGATATACTTTCAATTTCAGTTGGATGCAAGTACTGCATTGTGACAGAGCCCCAGAAAAAGCATATGAACCACAGAAGAAAGCTGCATAGACACTGTATGAAACCTTTGGTTTATTTCTCAGCTGATCTCCATGTATATAGGAGTCTGTAAATACTGTATTTGTTAGCTCCGAGAACTGAGTGCACCACTGCAGTTTGAAAACTCTGGGGTGAATTTAATTTCTCATCTTGTGGGGAAATTTCCCACCATTAGTCACCATTAAGTCCCATGAGATCACTCGAAGCAAACATTCTTCCGAAGCTCTTCCTTGCCCTTTGCTTGAACACTGTAACTTTACAAGTTACTACAGCTTAAAAAATAATAAAGGCTGGCTTCGTGGAGAAGGTTTTGTTATTAATGTACTTGAAATAGATGACTTGTGTATCATTAATTTGTGAAGGAGATATTTTAATAAGGGATCAAATGTAAATATTTTTATTACAAAAAGCAGACAAATTAACTTTTTGATGAACTATACAAAATAAAATTTTGAGAAAAAGAACAAGAGTTTAAAAGGAAAGACTAGGTATGGGGAAATAGGAAAGAAGTGTAGTGCTGTGGAGAAACCAAGGAAGACAACAAACATAATACTGGTAGATGATAACACCTGAAAGCTGAGACTAGAAATTATTGGCAGGATGTTCACTCTACTCCCTCTCTTTTTTCTTTATTTTTTTATTTTTATTTTTGTGTTGTGAAAATTTTCACATTGGCTCCTGTATGAATTACAGAAGTTTCAAATTCAGCTATAGTTTAATCTCCCTCTTTTCTCCGTAGATCTCTAGTTTTGTCTGCAGTGGCACTCAGAACCTCCTAGTTTCGTGTTTGCAATCTAGTAGGCACTGCGTGTACATGTTTTGCCTGCATGCAATTTGGACATAGATGCGCTGAATTTATACTTAGTGTGAGGTGAGTATGCCCATTTGAAAGGATGTCTGAGACATCGTAGTTGTGGGTGTATCAGTTGCATTTTTTATTCTTGTTGTTGCAGATAAAATGATAAAGATATGATTTACGTTTGCAATTATTCTTGATTCTGTACATGGACGTGCTTGTGACTTAGCAGATTTACTGCACACAGGTGACTACAGAGTTAGAGCAGGTACACCTAGGATGTTGTAGTAAACGTTTCTGTGTTGTTAGTTTCTTGTTTCCCATTCCACTGAGAAAGAAGTTTTTCAGAAACAATAGTTTAAAAATAGATGTTTTTAGCATCTTCTTGTCGTTTGAATATCCATTATTCATGCTGAATATTCATAAAGCATACATTGTAATGTCCCTGTTTAAAATCATTTGGCTTTTCATTGTTTACATTGTTTATAAAGTTTCTTCTTAAAGTAAAGGAAAACAGTTTAGTGATCACTGGTAAAATAATTGAACTTTTGCTTAGGGAATGTTGATGGTGGTGGGAAAACAGGTAGGCTTGAGGAAAATGGGGGCTCCATGTTTAAGTTGCATAACTACTGCTTCTTATCACATAGAGGTTTCGTGGACAGGAGTGAGTGTTTGTTAGCCAGAGCTCTACTTCCTGAGCAAAACTCTACCTTCCTCCATTAGCACTGAAAGAGGGACCAGAAGACTATGATGACAGAGCTTAAGGGGACACAACAAAGAACTTATAAGATGATTACATATAATATTTTAGCTTCATTTGAAGCACAGGCATCCTGCCTGCAAGGTAAATGGTTACAAGTAGTGAAAATTAATTTCACTGAAGTATTTGTTTGGCTTTTGAGGTATGACACTCACTGCATTCTAATGATTTATTCCTTTCTCTTTACTATTTTTTACAAATGTGCATGTTTTTCCTTTAGTTACATTTACCCATAATGAAGTAAATTTTTACTCTGCTACTGCCCTCTAATTATGCTTAAATTTTCTTTCTTTTTCTTTTAGAACTTCTTTAATGCTTTATTTCTCAATAAAATCCGTAGACACCTAAATATTGCCTGCTGTAACTCGAGTGGCAGAGGGGTAGGGATCACAAAACCAATACTCATAAGCGATAGCTAGCTACAAAAAGATTTTTACACTTTAAGACCGGGGCTTAATAAACTGTAAAGATTGTGCTACTTGTGATGTATTAGAACGGTTTGCACACTTAGTATTATATTCTGAATTAAAATGGAACTAAGTATTTTAGAATCCAAATGTTTAGAAATCATCACAATAACTAATAAAACACATGATTTTACAACAAATGTCTGAGCTTGAATTTTTGTCCTAAAAAAATTGCTTTATGATGTTCTAATAAGAGTAGTGCCTCTTATCCCAGATATGCTGTGCTAAACAAGAAAAACTAACTACAGGAAAAAAATGTGTTCAGGAAACAAAGTGGTTCATTACTGTTGCTTCTCTACGTCCAAGAAGTTACAAAGGATAACATAAAGTCTGTTACACAGGATGCCATAAAGTGTATTGATGAAGTCTTGGTAAGGGTTTAAAAAGAAAGCTGTTGTCATTACCATGTCTGCAGCTCGTAAGCTGGAGTATGGGTGAACCTCGAACTTTGCAAGGCACAGAAATCTAAAGACCTGTTTGAATGAGTGATTTTGTTGTGGTTTTGTTTTGGGTTTTTTTTTTAAGAGCTACAAATTCCGGTGCCTGCTTCCTCTGAATTCAGCAACACACAAAGGCTGAGCTGCGTTTTATGGTTTCTTTGTTGGCTGCCTTCAGCTGTCATGATAAATGACATTTTGTCTTTCAGAGACAATTCATGATTTAACTTTACAGAGGAGCTCAAATTAGCTGTGGATACTATTGATACCGGGATATAAGCAAGAAAACAGCTTCTTATATTATGTTCATTTTCTGTAACTCAAAACCCGATAAGTTTATTGGAATGTTCTGACGGAGAGACATCCATTCATTCTACCTTACAGCTGTTTCTCTAAGGGTTTTGTTTTCTCTTTGCTCAGAAGAGCATATCATATTACTTACTCAGTTTCAATTGATTTATATATTTTTTAACAATTCTCACCCATTTTTTATATAAAATCATCTATATCAGGTAATGATTAGACAAACGTTTTTCATGTTTTTCAGTTGGGAGAGAAAAATTTAAAGTAAAAAATATGAAATAATAGAGAACTTCTGTAAAGTCTTCAGGAAGTCTTGAAGAAAAACTTTTAGGGACATGGTGTTTTGGGTTGGTTTTTTTTAAAGGAAAAAGAAAGGAAAAAGTGATAGGAATGAAGTTCTTGTACACCACAACATGGAAGTGTGAATCCAACCCATGTTTAGGACCAGATGTTGTTACATCTGAGGCACAGATTATTTCCTCCAGCACACAGGACCCAAACACTAATTTTACATGCATACTGGAAATTATAGTAACACTGAATTGGAAGGGGCAGCTGTCTGCAGGTAACTGTCAGAATAAATGTCAATTTAATACAGCTCAGGTGAAGCTTCTTTTCTTACTCACTTTCTCTCCTTGTTTACCTTTGCTCCCATATGCTACAAGAACTGTTTCAAGGATTAAAAGTAATGAGTGAAAACAAAGAGATAATATATACAGATAGAGTGCTAAGCTTCTCTCAGTTAAACTGAATGTATCATCTTAAAATTATTGTATTATTTATAAATAATAAACAACTCTGATTAGGATTAGTGTTTCATTGTATTAGGTGCTTTCTGGAATGAAGGCTTTTTCTCTAAGGGTTTATAATCTTGTCTGAAGTAACTCAGTGAGTAAAAGAAGGAGAGATAGTGAGGCTAGAGGACAACATGCAGGCAGGCTAGTTAAGTGGCACAGCTTAACGGAGGCGGTTTGTTTAATATTTGATTATTATTCTAAATAGATAGTTTTGACCAAATAAGAATACTAGTCACTTTATTAATGGTAAGGAGCTCAGTATCTCTTAGAGACTAGGGAAAAGTGAGGGCTGGGGAGAGAGCTGCCACCTTCAGTTCCATTCCCGTGTAATCTGCACAAAAAAAATAGAAGTTCAAACCTTTATGAGAGACTAGCTGTGTGAGGGTATTAAGTGGCCTCATTATAAACTTTTCTGTTTATAACCCTCTGGCAAAAATGAAAATACACAAATATCAGACAGAAAAATTGTTTTACACCCTACTTTACATTAAAATATGATCTCTCTGAAGTTTTGAGAGCAAATTTATCTCTCTTTCTTCAGGTAGAGGGTAAATTAACACACAGTTATCTTTTGTGTTGTCACCTGGAAAGTATGAAAGGTCCTAAGCAACAAGCGCTTTACATTAATTGAAGTCTGTAAAGGAAAAGTAAAAATTGTTGCAGGAAATCTGTTACATTTCAATTATATAGGTCCTGTTTGTTCCTCCCCCACCCCAATATCAATATGTGCATGCTTCATCACTTAGTGTTACACAACAGCCCTGACAGTGTGTGTGTCTCCATGGAGCCCAGGCCCAGAACCTCCAGGTGCCAGCAGGAATCAATGTGTACAGGCTGATGGTGAGGCCAAACATGGAGGACCACATTCCAAACAGCTGAGACCTCAGAAAAGTCTAATGTGATTAGTGTGGTACCCATTTCTGCTTTGCTTCATACATTTAACCAGCTGTGTCTGACCACTCAGTGAGTCCTTGCAGGGAAAAAAGCATGTCTGCTAAGCACAGTCAAATATGAAATGTACCGTACCAGATAACAATAAGTAATGGTAACAACATCTTTGGTTGGGATGAGATGCACTGACAAATGTCCCCCAAGACTGTGGTGGCCAACACAGAGCAGAGGAGGCCTTGACTGGTGTGTACTTCTGTATGGATCGTATGCATTTATGTGTGTGCATGTGACAAATTAGATACTGTACTTCACCTATACTATCCTGCTTGGAAAGGACTTCTCAGTAAGTGGCGTGGTTCTGTTCCTGTGGCTGTCTCACCTCTAAGTTTCCACCTGACAAGTCCAAAGTGTTACAGATTTAGAAAAGGGGATGAGAAGGCAGTTACGCTAATTTACTGGCAAAACTATAAAAATTTCATAATACTGCCTTAAAAAAGCTTTTGGTGTTCAGTATTCTGATCTTGGAATAAAGTAAATTAGTATCAGGTTTTGTTTAAAGATTAAAATAAAACATGCTGAAAAAAATCTGTATTTGTTGTGGTAAAGAAGTAACTAGGATCTTTGAATGAAAAGGAAGGCAATTAGCTCATACCTCAGTGAAGTTGCAGTAACCATCGTTAGTTTTAGCTTGGTTGAAAACATCTCTGTGATAATTAGTGCTACTTTTCCTGCTTTTTAAACTACCAGTTAAACAGAGAAAAACAGTTTCTACCTTTTACTGGTGTATAAATACAATTTTCAGGCATTGGAACAGGGTAGTGGCTGATTCACCATCACTGGAGGGTTTTAAAAGATGTGCAGATGTGGTGCTGAGGTACATGGATTAGTGGTGGATTTGGCAGTGCTAGGTTAAGGGTAGGGCTCAACGGTCTTAAAGGCCCTCTCTATCCAAAACAATTTTATGATAATATTGTAAAAAGCATAACAAATTTTATTTCCCATAAATGCAAAGGATTATGTAAGTATAAATAATTTGCCATAGTATATAGACATAAAGCATGATCTGTGCTGCAGATAAAAGATTTGTGACAATATCAGTAATTATCATTAATATAAACAATAGAGAAAGTCTTACATGACTCCTAAATGTCCCATGGAATAGGCTCCATAAACAAAAGGTTTTGGTACAGGTAAGAGGCATTTAATATCAAGCTCAAGAAAAATAGATTTTGCATACTTAGCTATAGTAGTAACATAGTCAGACAAAGTATCTTGTGGTTCAAGTCATGTGCGCTTCTGCCAGAGGAGATACGTTGTGCGAGACAAAGAGCGGCCCTGAGAAAGACACATAACTGATTGTTGGGAAGAAGCTGTGGGACCAAGAGTCATACAATAAAAGCACTAGATGGAATGTGTAGGATGTGGTGGTTTGGGGGCCTGGATGTCTCTTGGGGCTGGCTCGTTACCTTGCAGCATTAAGTGTTTTGGTATGTTAGGAAATGTTACACTTTGTAGTGTTCATGAGACTGCACTAGGGCTGGACAACACTTTAGATAAGCAGGTTGCGCTTCTGTTAACTAATTGTGTGTAACCATGGAAAAGCACTGAAACGTGATTGCAGGCTGCTGCACCAGCTGTCTAGAGGTAGAAAAGCTTGCTTGGTTGTTATTAAACTTGTCTTCGATTCACCACAGTCGGAGTCTGTGTCTTTCAATACTCCACAACATGTAAACATCAATCAGCATAGTCTGTCACATAACCATGATTAAGGTTCCTTTTTTTTTCTTTTCCTAGAACTAAGTGAAGAAGAAAGGTAAATGCTGTTCTTTAAACACTGCAACATGAAGAGATAGAATTCTGTTTTCCTACATTTTGTGCTTGAAACACATTCTGGACCTCTGTTGCTTTAAAACTTTTGCTTTTGTTTTTAAGGCACTGCTTGCAATGAAAGTTAGGCATTAATAGGGCTTTGAGGATCCGGGCAGAAGTACCTATATATCTTTGATATTCTGGTCTATTTGCTACCTTTTAGTTTCAGTGTAGCTTCTGGCAGTAAACTGCGTTTCTCCAGCTGATGTGTTCTGTGTGTGTATGCACAGGTGGGTGATACGGTAACACTGGGTTTTTTTCATTGTCTTTTTAGTCAAAGCCTCAACTTTTCCAACCATTTTCTTCTGACTTTGCAAGACTGCCACTGTTGCGTATGACCTACAGCTGCTACAACAGTCCAAACAGTTCCCATGAAAAGATCCCCGGAGAGAAAACACTTACTTGTCAAAAAACGAGTCAAAATACCAACTGCTCAACTTCTTTCTAAGATCCAGAAAATGCAGACATCTTAATTAATTTTCCTCCTATGTTCCTAAATTATCTGAGTATGAAAGGGAATAAAAAAAATCAAAAGGAACTCAAAGAAACTATGCCTCTGGTTCCAAAGTAATGTTATTGTTTCAGTAAAATAGTAATATAAAAATGGAAAAATGCAGATACAGTAATATGTTCTCCCTAAGCACTGAATAATTTAGTAAACAGGATTATGGTAATCAATTTTAAAAAAGAATTACAATTTTTATAATTTTTATAATGTACCCTCTGAATATAATCACACAATTATTACAATCATAAACATTTAAAAATAATTTGAATGTATTTCATGGAAGATTTATGTAGATAAGTGAAGATGACTAATAAGAAAGACCCTGTTATGATGCCAAAAAGAATTATGAAAAATTGTAATTTCTCCTCCATACATAGTGCACTAGTAAGTAGAGTAACAGTACCGATAGTGGGTTGCTCTGGGAATAAAAGAGTCTATCTTTATGCACTAAGTATTGTTAATACCTGCACATATAAAAAGTATTTAGATATGTGAATGCCTTTGTTTTGCCTAATATCAAGGTATTTAGAATCCTGCAGAATCCTAATGCGCATTCCTCTTAAACTGACAGTAATGTTATCAAATATAAATGTTCTTGTGGCCCAAATGAATATTTTGTGGTTTTCAGTGTGTTTTGCTTGCTAAAAATAGGTGAAAATAAACCAAGACAAATAACTGATCCACAGCCTCAAGTTGCTCTGTAACAAGGTATAATGGAGGAAGACATTTGGCCACTTCAGCATTGACTGACAAGGTGTGTGTCTGGAAAGGAGTACATGAACTGCACAGGTTGCTGCGTCTGCTGTTGTGCTGAAGATGTTCTGGGAAGCCATCATGGGCTACCTGCTGCTGTGTTATTTTGTTTTACTTTGGCACATCGAAGCAAGAAGATATCCATGGGACAAAAAGAGAGCTGGTAGCTGACTGTGACTGACAGCACAAAACATTGAAACAATAATCCACCGAGATCATTTATGTAAAAAAAGGAACCCAGAGATATTCAGCCCCTGAGGCTTCTATTGTAAGAGGCTATTATTATTTGTATTGATTTTAGTATGCAAGTTCTCTCTTTCCTTCTCTCTCCTGGCCCATAGTGCAAACTATAAATAATAAACTAAAGAAGTCTTGCCCTGAAACCATCACTACCTTTGCAGCACATTAATTTGTGCACCTTCAGTTATAAAACCAGAAAATTGGCAGGCTGCATGAAGCCCTATGTCCACAATACTTTCCAACATTCTCAGCAGCCATTGAGACCTCCTTATACACGACTTCCACAATACTGCTTAAATACAACCTGGCCTTTTTATTGATGCTAGTTCTGCTTTGACTACTGGTGCTTTGATGAGATAATTTTCTCTGTTTTCTTATACATCGGGCAATAGATAAGTATTGCCAAGGCTATGATGCATCTTGGAAACTGAGACCATTACTTGTTCTGGTTCTTTCTCATTCTTTTGGGACATGGGACTTAGCATCGGTATGTGTGGCATTTTCCCCCTATTTGTCTGCTTCTAATAATATTTGAATGGAATTATAGGAATGCTGGGAAATTTAATAGCCAAAATACTGACTTCACTCAAGTCCATTTGAATGTTGTCATTAACTTGTAAAGATGATAGGATTTCACTCAGAAAGTATTAGATATCTAATCCACACGTATTTCATCTTGTATATTTCCTCGTCCTTTTCCTCATTCCTGCTCTTAATGCAGAAAATTCTTTCTCTACCACTACATAATGGAGAATTTCAGACTTTTGGGTAGGCTATAATTTAATCCAAGGATAAGACCTACTCAGTAAATATCTCTGCTGAAATATGGAAGTGGGTTTGACCCCAGTCAGGGGCTAAAGACTCATGAACTGCTCACTCACCCACTCCCCACCCCTTCCCCATTTTATTGCTAGGTGAGGTGTGAGATGTTACATAGCATGGGATATCTCTCCCATCAAGTCAGTTCAGCTCCCCCAGATCTGTCCACTCCCAACCGCTTCCCCACTGCCCGTCTATTCACTCTGGGGGGATTTCTGTGAATGAAGCATTTTGGCCGTAATGACATCCAGTTTTCGTCAAAATAAGATTAAGGAACTTGGTGAATAAAGAGCCTGCACACAGTATATTCAAGTGATCCTACTGGGAAGATCTCAAAAACTAGTGGAATAATGATGAAAAGCTGATAATAACATGCAAGGCAGTCTGGGAATGACAGAGGATTTATTCTATTTCTGGTTTGAGCCATATAGGTATAGAGTCTTAGAAGTTGATCCTTCACTGATGCTTGCGAAATGGCAAGAGATGGGAGACAGTGAGAGGACTAAAAATTTCTAGCCCGCACAAAAATTCAAGTATCAAATTTAAGAATTTGTTCTTTTGTCAGAAAACTTAACATTTCTTAGTGCCAAACTTTCTCTTTGCTGTCTGATGTGTACAGATGTAACCTGCTTTTTTATTTCAATCTGGAACCTGTGATAAATAACATTCAGTTGAGCCTGTGATGAATCGTGAAGATACTGCTGAAAGCATTCACTAAATTCTCTGATACTAGTGTAGCATCTGTGTGGTGTTAGAAATGTGGAAATAAACTGAACAAACGAATAATCAGAAATGCTTTTGAAATGTGCTGCCTAGATGGAGCTAGATGGATGTTACACTAGGGATCAAATTCATCCTTTTCCGTGTCTTCTTCATGATATTATCATTTGGGTGAAATATTAAAGTTACAAGGCGATGTTGCCACAATGGGGACCTGACTGAAAATGAATGTAGCTTATTTTTTTCTCTGTTCCAGTTGATTGGTTCACACAGTTCTTCACTTTCCCTCTGTAGTCAGAAGAAAATCCCTCTGAAATGCACAATTAAGACTTATTTCATAGATATTTTCTATACAGACCCCATCTGGCTGGAGATGTTTTAATCACGTTTATTTCCACAAAACCGTGTTAGGCATAACGACATCACGAGAAATCTAGTTACTTACAGGCTATCTCAGAGAATTTTTCACAACATCATTATGACTATAGAAATCTAAAGATGAATTGAGCTACAAGGGGCTGACTTAATTGGTTGCAGTGCATTTGAAATGTGAGGTAGGATGATTTAATCAACCTATGACACTAATGGAGTTAAGCACTCTGTCCACTAGAAAATGGTATAATGTTTCATTGAGTTCCTGAGTGCCTGTTTAAGGTTCTTTTGAAGGTGCTGTACTGCTGATCATATATTGCCATCCATCGTAGAGACTACAGAAATGAAAACAGCTACTGCAAAGCATGAGAGACGTCCCAGATGTTTAAAAAACGTCCATAATTTATGAAGTGTCAAGTATTCATATGAAAATGAATTAAAACAAAGATGCACGTGTTCTATATTTTTCTTGTCAAAGCAGAAATTACAATACATTTTTTCTGTGAATTTTAATACCAATTATGCGTACTTTGTGCTGATGTTGTGTCAGAGCTGCCTAGTTCAAACTGTTTATGCCCAAAATTATGGAAGTGGACAAATATGTAACACATCAGTATAATGCCTCTCTGATTTTCCATGAGCACTGGACATGTGTAGTTGCATAGTGCTAAATTTTGGAAGTGATTTGTTAGAGACATCCCATGCCTAACATCACAAGAATACGTGTTAGTTTTTCAGAATAAAAACCAACAAACAATACTCTACCCTCCCCCCAAAAAAACCCCAAACTCCTAAAACCACCAAACCAATTCACCAACCTTACCAGAATGTAAATGTTTAAATGCTGCCTAAACAGCACTTAAAATACCTGACTACATTCTTGGAGATTTTTCAAGAGGCAGATTGTCTCTAAGTCCCCTTTATCCATATTCAGAACTGCTGCTTTGTTTCAGGTTTGTAGAATTGATTGCAGAAGTTGCCATGCAATGTCTGTACATTTGTCCAGAAGTTCAAAGTTTTATTTCTTGCTTTTGATGAGCAGGTCAGCAGAGGTATATCATTCCTAACTCTTATTCACATCTCAATGTGCCTAAGTTAATATTAACTGAAGAGCTTAATCAATAGAACATTAATTGAATAACAGGGGAGTATTCATCTCAAACCTCTCTACTTCTGAATAATTTAGCCTGAAAGGTAGATTACTCTCTTGAGAGGTGTGAAATATCCTACCAGGCAAAGAACTAGCCCCAGCTTTGGAAACAACGAATGCTGTTTGGGGCTGCACTATCCCCACAATCTTTTTTTCTGGTCATATTTTGGAAGAAATATCTGATGTTTCTCGCTTTCTTTAAGAAGGAAAACACAAAGATTTCTACCAGTAGGTAAAGTCACATAATTCCCAGAGGGAAGCAGGATTTGACATTAAGAGTGCTTCCTGTTGTCTGCCTTGGGCTCAACATTTTGGCTTGATCCTCTCCAATAACTAATTTTCTGCTGTAGAGGCTGGGATATACCTCAGAACCCTTATTAATGTATTTCAGAGAGATTACAGTAAGTACACTGTGTATAAAGCAGAGGCAAGCAGATAGATAGACTTATCTTATCTGGTCAGTGACCCAGACTTTAACCAGAAGACTCAGAAAAATAGATGAGAAAAATCACTTAGCGTGTTTCTAAAATAATTCTGTAAGTTAAATTTTTATATTGTCTGTGAGTCACAGTAATACTAAAACTGCTGTGTCCACTAAGAGAAGCTATATTAACTACAAATACAATGCAGATTTTGGCAGTGAGCTTAGCACAGAAAATCAGAGGAGGGAAATTATTCACGTTCTATGTCCCCATGGAAGGAACTTGACCATTTCATGGACATGCTTCAGCTGGAAGGGGACAAGAGGCAAAATGCATTGTATAATTTTTTTGTTGTACATTGTTCATTCTGCTCTAGCTCAGTGCTGATGTCAGGGAGAAGGAGCATGAAATAACTTTGCCATGCATACATTGTCTGTCAAGAGGTGTTTCCAGATATATGAGAAGTGCTGTACTGCTGCTGTGTTTCTCAAGTAGCAATATGCTAGGTCACTCTCTTGATTAGCTGGGTTCCTGTACCAGAGAGTGTGTGGCATATTATGAATCTCATTCTGTTGTTTTTTCAGATGACGAAGCCTAATTTAATTGTAAGTACCCCTGGGATTTATAGGGAAGTCGAAGTTCAATTTTTAAAAACTTTAATATGGTTGCTCTAAAACTTAATTGTACTGTCTGGATCTTTTAGTGGTAAATTCTAATTAATCTAAAGTGTGGAAAGGAAATGGAAGACTAATTTTTTAAAAAATTACTTCCTTATGTTCCCATCTACTTCTTAATCTGAGTATAACCTAATGAGGCAATGTTAGTTCAAAGATCAGCCTGACCATTCTTTGCAAGTGGTTAATGTAATAAATGATTTTATTCTTGTAACTATTTTGCGTGCACTGTAACATGGCTAAGACTATTGTTTTAGTCAATAAACACTTATTCATGTCCAAACCAAGCCTAATTGAAAGGACATAAAATAAAGTGTAATACAATAATTATTTGATCACCTGTAAGAAGAGCTAAACACATGAACTGAAGTTGCCGTCCTCCTTTGGGAAAGTACTGTCTGTACAACTGTCTTTGTCTGAAGTGTCTGGCACTTGCTAAAACTGGGAATGGAAAAGGTATGGAAGGTTAATTGTTCATTTGTGATCTTAGATACTCCTGCAAACAAGCAAAATTGCTTCCTATTTAATGAAGATAATTCGAGTACACAAGGCCTGCTCAAAGTTCCCTTAGTCTCTGTACTGCATTCTGACTCTTGAACTCAGACAGGCACGTTAACCCGGGACATAGTGTTTATTTTTCACTTGTATTGGCTACAGTGAGTCTGCATGAAAATATTAACATGATGAAATTAACATCCTTGTTTTAAGCTTTGTATTTTGGGGAATGTGATCCACCCCCTGCAAAACCCCCTGTAGTTAAACTTAAGTTTTCAAGGGTGGGCACTGTAGAACCACTAGGACGTAATAAACTGCTGGACCTTCAGTAGCTAGAAGATTTTTAATCAGAAATGCAATGATGTGTTTATGCTGCTTGCAGCACCTCTAGATACACAGTCATCTCAGAGAAGCCTGACATCGCTGCCAAAAGAAAAAGAATTTCCATTTGCTCCTAGAGGTAAAAGAATGAAAGATCTCATTACTTCCTAACTATCTTCCTTTGCCATATGGAAGGTAGAGAGCAAAAATATTTTCTCTTTCTTTTCTCTGAAGGGAAAGGGATGAAACCATCATTTCCCACACAGTGTTTAATCTCTGGTACCATAGTGCAGTACTTGAAACAGAAATAATAGAATCCAACAAGAGATCAGCTATGACAAAGCCCAGGGTCTGGGCCTGTGGGCAAGGTGTTTCCTCACGTTTAAAAGAGAATCTGTGTGTGTACAGGGGTAGATGACACCAAGGTGGGGAGTGCTGTTAGCATGGATTGTTTTGAGGATTTGGAGGGTATAAAAGTGGAGTGGGCAGGCTTTGGAAAGCTGTGCAGTTTTAACAGCTTTTGAGATCAGGCCCACTTTTGCTGCTGTCTTTGGTCATGAACTGAATTGCACCTGTAGCCATCTCTCTCTGTGATAGCTTCTGTAACCACCTCCTCACACTCCACAGGGTGCAGCTGCCTGTAAAGACCTAGACTGGGTATGGATAAACTTTGTAACCTTGGCTCAGACCTCGGAGGAAACTGCTAAATTGAGAGGAAGTCTGCAGAGTAGAGGTATGCAAGATAAGAAAGGTAAATCTGCAGACAGAGGAGGATTGTTGAGACTGGATCATTAGTAGCTCAAGGTTTCAAGAGCATCATTTCATCAGCATGAAATGACATAAAATCCTGAAGGAAAAAACTTTCAGTGTCAGAGTCAGTGAAAAAGGATCTATTTCAGGGGCAGTGGAATCTGGCCCTTCCCCTCCAGGCTGGTGCCTGTCTGGCCAGCTGAGGCTCAGGGTGTCTTATCATTCGAGATTGTGCTATTAGTACTTCATCTACTAGTTTGTTAAAGCCTAGATATCTCTGTGCACATTATGCTTTCAAGCTAAATATATCTTGTTGGCAGATGCTCTTTCTGCCAAGCTAGAAATGCTTGAAAATGGCCCAGATAAGGAGGGCAACACACCTAGGCAAAACATTTCTCCTCCTATGAAAGAAGGGGTTAGTGTATGTGACAATAAACTTCTGTTTGGAGTGAAATATTTCCTGTTACCTCAGATTATTGCTCTTCCCTGTGATGATTCCATCTCTCTACTGATGTTGGATGTGAAGCTATTGGGGTGACTGATGTATGTAATCTTGACTGGATAGTTCTTCTGTATACACATGCACTTACATATGGTCACTTGGCAACTGAAGCATCAAAAATACCTACAATACATCAAAATAGTACTGAAGACTGCCAGTATAAACGTATAATAGGAAGTTCAGAGCTGAAATAAAAATTTCGGGTTTTAGTGATCTCACTGTGTCTAGGTGCTGCAATACTTTACCTAAGTTAAGTATCACTCTGGAAGAGTTTATGAAGTAGCATTAGGTAAGAGTGGCTTTGTCATTTCAGCCCTGAATTTCTAAGTTCTCCAGAAATGCATTTAAGTGTGGTTTGTTTTTTGTGGGGTTTTTTGACCAATCAAGAGATACACAAAACAGTTATGATGAAAAATTGAATGAATATTAACAAGTGCAAAACTTATTTCCCTAAATAAACTCAAAGGCCTAACTTCTGATAACAAGCAGTATTCCATGAGCAGTGTGACANCCCAAGATTTATGTCATGGTGCACATAGCATATTTTTAGCTTCCATAGGAACACACTATCCTTGATATATTTGGAGTCCATAGAAAAGCCCTACTCTAAAGTCAGACACAATCTCATTTCAAAAGCAACTTTATTTTTTTCACCCAAATTTAAATACTCTAAACACAGAAATTGTTCAGAATATTCTTAGCTTATTAAATTGGATCACATTTAGATACTTCATGACAGGCAGCTAGAAACACAGAAACTCACTATTATGAAGTTGAATTTAGATTATATGTTTTAGAAGCACTATTCTAATTTTAGCAGTTCTACACAGACACCTACCCTAGTGCCCTAGGGCTAGAATTTTATCTTAAATTCTAGAAGGCAAGGTAGACAAAATGTCTTAGAAAAATGTGTACTCTCTGACCTAAGTCAATTTAAAATTAATTAAATTGCCCATTAAAAACATTTTCTTTTGGGTTTGGGCCCCTAACAGAACTTCACTCAGTGTTCATTCCATTTATGTGTGATCTGGCACCTTCCCAGATTAATGCAAATATTCCAACAGTTTAAGGCCCTAAAGATGATCTGACATGTTAGCCTCTGCCAGGAAATTAAATGTAATTTGTGGGTGTGTGCTCTAAAAAGTATCTTACGTAAAAGGCTTGACAGAAAATATTTGATTTATCCACAGTTTCATTGTATTTAAATAATCTGTTTGAAAAATAACTTATCTGTATCACATCCAAGTGGAGAAAATATTTGTGGGTTGAGTAATTTTTATAAACTAAATTATGAAATAAATTGAAATCCAAAAAGAAAAGCAAAATTCTTAAAAGTCCACCTTTATACTTGCCATGAATACAGCTACTATCTTAATGAAAAGAGACTGTGATTTAAAGCTGCTCTATTTTCCCAATTATTGTTTTTTTCAGTCACAATGGATGGGTATGGAACGCTTAAATAAAGATTATTGGGGTGTTAATTACTGTTACTACCATGCTTTCCCTCCTTCTTCTAAGTAGCACTTTTACCACTGCATGTCTCAGAGACACCCCACCATTAGCCAAACATTCTGTTGCCAAGCAACATTTAGTCCACATTTTGAAGTATGTTTCATTTGACATATATCACTCACTGATTTTCCTACACATGATGTGACCTTCATTTTTATATTTTTAATAAAATTGATTATCAATGGCACTGAAAGGCACAGAGTGCGTTGAAGATGCTGGCAACTGCGATATATTTGGTGGAAGCAGATATGTCACGATGGAAGTTGCACTTTTTGCATATCGAAGCTCCTGGTCAGCTTTTCCATTTTATGAATCTTAAGCTGCAGATATTTCACCTGGTTAGATAATGAACTAAGCTAGTAGCAAATATATGCTTTATCCTATGGAATGTATGATGAAATTTTTTTTAAACTAAAGGAAGACAAACCCCTCATATTAATGTGGAAGTGTGAATATCATGGCGTGAAGTTCTACACATTCTGTGTAACATTTGCTGAAGTTTCAGCGTTCCTGCTTTAAAATCCACAATGTTGCATCAATCTGTTTTGACAACAGAACATACACAATAATTTTGAGTAAGACAACATTGTTTGACAAAAGAAGTACATTCCTGGAATGCCAGGAGGAGAAACAAAACAGTGACTCCTGCCTTGAATATCTTACAGGCAAGAAAGATGATTGGATGATCTGAGTAGTGAGTCTTGGTGACCAAATTCATAGCTGACCTCTGATGTCACAGCAGACCTTGCTCTGAGTAGGAGGTTGAACTACATGTCTCCTAAGGTCCCTTATAACTGGAACAATTTTGTGATTCTGCACATACAGAATTGGAGGCTCCGTTTCTCCCATACAGCCGTCACTTAGCCACTTTGGATTTTCTGCTCAGCCACTCAGTCGTATGAGATGCTCTACAGTACTTCAGTGAGGTTTCATTTTCACTACCTAGAGTAACTCACCAGCATCAGCAAACTTACTTCACAGTTCATCTTTCCTTCCCTAGATAATTTATTAATATGCTGAACAGCGTACATCTCTGCACAATTCTAGTGGGAGTCTACTGATGATGTCTCTAGCAAAAAACCCTGTTTATTTGATACACTGTATCGTAAGTGAAAATAAGCTAAGAACCTACAGCAGAAAGTGAGCTGAGAAAAAGCAACAAATACATCGTTCTCTGAAATGTCACCAATTCTCAGCTTCAGTACAGGAAGTGAATTTAATTTTAAAGAGTGACTTTTTTCAATTGAATTATTGCACTTAAAAAAAGAAATTTTTATTAAAATAATTTAAAAAATAATTGTAGTTTGCTTGTTTTGTCTTTAAAGGATTTTGTACTCTTATAGCCCAATTTAAGAAATATTTAAAGCTTAAAGTATAGGGGTATTCAAACCCATGAAACTCATTCAAATTTAAGAGCATAGTTAATGGTTATATTGAACTGAATTGGTTATTATTCATAAGGTCTGAGTCATTGATAATTACTAAATACATTTTTACAAACAGAAAAGCCTGGGTTTTTAAAGACTTTTAGATATATATATGCAAGTAAATCCAGGTTCTTAGGCACTCAGACAAGTAATTCTGCTTAAATATGAACACTATTAGATACACTAACCTGCGAGGTATGTTACAACAAACAGGACCTATCAAAGTGATGGCAGTTCATTTGGAGTCTTCCCTAAAACATGCTAGACTTGTGTCCATTCCCCAGTCCGTCTTTTCCACTTTATGCATTCCTCTGGCACTTTGTGAAATGTCTTTCTGTACTTCCTCTTTGTGCCACTCATTCCCTTTTCCCTATATTTTTATTTTAACATAAGCTTTGGTGATTTTAAAACTGTACACCAAATATCCTTACTGACTCTTGAAAACGCCTGCAGAAACACATATAAATTTTTTCAGAGAAGACAAGAAGAAACAGAATAAGATGACTCTTTCTCCTTCCCAGTGCATCATTAGTCCTTCCAAGTTGTCAGCGGTTACAGGAGTCAGTGAGAAGGCTGTGTGGTAGGTCATGCATAGGCATTGCATTCATCTAACCATTTCCTCAGTGTGTGAAAGGAGCATGTTTTCCACCTGGCCAGTAACTGTAAACTTATGACCAATCCTTAATTATAGAAATACATTTATAATTTATGGTACAGCTGCCTACAGGCCTGGTGGTGTTCCTTTGTTTCCAATCATAATTGGATGCTATTCTTTTCCTTTTTTAATTATTCTATTATTCTATTTTGGGAGCAGATAATTAAATTTGTTAATATCAATAAAGATTTCCCAGTATGATTTAAACAAAAAATTTCCCACTTAATTTTTTTTTCAGAAGCTGACAGCAGATTACATGACATATGACTGATGATTAGAGAAATGAATGGGAAGGAGGTTGAAAGAAAAAAACCCAAACCATAATCTTTAGGGAAAGAAGCAATCTGGATCATTCTTCTATAAACAGAATTAGTGGAATAACTATAAAAATATGAAATGAAAATACTGAATTTTTTTTTTAGGTCTTCTACAGAGGCTGTTAGTGTTAGCTGGGTATCTGCACAATTAAAACTAATCAAAGCCTTCCTGTTGAAAACTAATGAGACTAGCGTATCCCAACAGAAGTAAATTCAAATAATATTTAATGCTCAGATACGGGGTTTTTTTTTCTCTTTTTTTTTTTTTTTTGCAAGGAGGGTTAATTGGGGTCATGACATTATCTGAAGGATGAAGACAACTTTGCTCAATTTATGTTTTGTAAGCACACGAAATCTTTCTCAACATATTAATGGAGATAAGTATGTCACATACAAAGAAAGGGCTAGTAAGATGAACAATGGACTAAAATCATAGTATGTGTAATGAAGATGGTGAAGTAAAATATTCAGCTGTTACTGTGGGATTAGACCAGGTAAAGGTTGAGGAAATTGGCTTACCTGCCTAGCAACAGATACTACAAACTGAATTACACCAAAGATATCGTAAAAGTGTCTTTGCTTACATTTGACTTTCAAAATATGGATATATGTTTTGGAGAAGGGCATGAGATACATAAAACCATGATAGGGGAGCTATTTTTCGTTTCTGTACTCTCAACTTGTCTCACAGTGTTAAAGTCTAACTGCACATTCAGCTTGAGATCAATTATATGTATAAAATTCATTTTATATTGCTTATTGTGAGGTGCAGAATTATAAGGGTATCAACTGCAGAGAAGGTGGTGGAATTGTAGACCCTAATAAACCAAAAACAGACTTTAAAAGGTTTTGAGAGAAATTCCTTCAGGACCAAATAAGATATGCAATAAGAATTGAGAAGGCATTTTCTAGGCAAAAAGAGAGAATACTGACATTAAAATTTTCTGGAATATGGTCACACTAACAGAATTTTCAAGGTGTATCACGGTCCCCAAAGAAACTAAGGTGGACACTTCTCCCAATATGGCAAGTGGTGGACTAGGTTCAGAGAATATCCAGCTGCTCAGCCAGGAGCAAAAGTGGAAAGGGCTGAGGACAGGGCTGGAGATAAGGCTAGCATGTACTTTTAGCAGAAACATCCAGGAGACAAGAACCCAAAATGTAGGGATGAGGACCACAGAGGAGTCAGAACCAGTGAGCTCAGGTGGGGTACTGGGTATGTGGGCAGGGGACAGAAAGTGGAGGAAGGCCCCAGGTGGGGCTGGCCAAGGTTGGTAAGGCATAGCTGTGTGTACAGGGACAAGGCAAAAAATGACATAAACAAACCCAAATGTTAGCTGCTAAGACAGTCTGCTACTAGAGAAGAAATTCTAGTTCATTCATACATGTCAAAGGCAGGACAAACCTTACTGAGTGTCAGAAATTGTACAAAATGAAGATTTCCATCATCAAATTGCAAAAAACCTTTTCCTAAATATTTTGTAAAACATTTGCAGCAAGTTCTTGTTAAAAAATAACTCACAAACCAATTGAGCAAAACTACACTGCTTTCATTTATGTATATTTGGTGGTGGTTTTGGGGGTATTCTATTAGCAACCATGAGCAATCTGTCTCAGCGGGCCCAACTGTGGAAGTTTTAGTTTAGTAAATGGCTGCTGTACTGTTCTGCCTTAACTACTGTCCATGTTCAGGTACTAAACCATCAGAAAGACTGATAACATTTTAATACTTAGTTACAAGATACAAATTATCATATTTCTTAGAAATCATTATATATAAAAAAGACATTTTGCAAGAAAGAGATGTTAGTTACCTTTCATGTTTTTTTTTTAGTAATCTTCCTCTGTTATTTTTCTGTAAGGTCTGAGAGACCTTTTTTTGAGAATAAACCATAATATTCTACAGTGAATAGCTGGCCTTATATATTTGATGAGACTTCCCAAGTTAGTTTTAATTATTTGTAAATGGCAAAAATTCAAGCTCCCACATTGTGAGGACATTTTAGTTGTAGCAGTCAGTTTGTTGTGATTTCAAATTGCGGTTTACCCTCCAATTTGAAATGCTGCTAAACAATGAATGAGAAAGGGGAAATATGAGAATAGATCAAAACTTCCTATGAACTGGTGGCCCATCTCTGACAGTGACCAACAGTGCCTGCCTATGGAAAAAGTAGATGAAACACAAAGCTCAAAGTGATCTCATAATTCCAAGCACTCAGTGAGACATCAGTGTAAGTTTATAGTTGAGACAAAACTGTTCTTTAGTAACCATTCTGAAAATCTTTGTTGTGCCTGTTCAGGCATTTTCAAATTCTACTATACTGCTTTAAAGGAAAGTTACCATAGCTGCTCTAAGTGTTCAAAATGTTGTTGTACTGTGAGTTTTTTGTGAACATAGATATTCTTAAAATACCATGGTAGCAATTGACAGGTCTGCCATAATTTTCATCTTAAGGATCAGCTTTCATCTGGGCAATCTGATTTCTCAGCATGATTGAGAAATCTTGTTAAGGTATGAAGGAATAATTCAGAAAAATGTTAGTCTAATACTCCTGACAAATATTCTGTTATTCTTATGCAATTTTCTCCCTTGAATCATATCTTACTCATTAGTATCCTTCTAACAAGTTTCCAAGATGTCCACTACATTAAAGCCAACTTGTAAAAGCAGACATTCTAATTAATCTATCTAAATTTCTATAGTTCATGGTTTAGTAATGAAATGTAGTCTTTGACTGCCTGGCCTATCTTGTTCTGCAACACAGAATTGGCTGATAGAGTTATCACTGTGAAATTAAGAATATTTTGAAAGAATTAAAATGTTTAACTGGTATATGGACTCAATGATCTCTCAAGGTCCCTTCCAACCCCTACGACTCTGTGAAATAAGTCATATATCAGAGCCCTTTGATTTTCACTTGTGTGTAGCTTACCAGGTTAAGGGTTTTTTTTTCTCTTGTTTTCAACAATTCATGTAGTCCAGGAGGACTAATCAGACTACATAGAATTTCTGGTTTTATAGAGTGATTAAGATTTTGATTTAAACTGAGCAGTATTGCTATGTCAGGTACTTCAGAAATAATACCTCTGTGCCATTGTCTTTTTATACTATAAGAAAAGCAACACAGAATGGCTTTTGCTGTATTCTGTTACTAGAGAGAAGCTTAATTAAGTTTGCAGAGTGAGGAGCATCTGCTGTAGGTTATAGAAAGAGAGATGTAGCAATATTTTTGTATTGATTACATGGAAGAGAATAAGGGCTATTTCTCTTAATGTCAATGCACATGAAAATAAGAAATAATTGTGTTGTCCACAAAAGACATGTCGAAACTACACTTCATAGTTTATATGAAGCCCTAAGTATTTAAAATTTCTTCTATAATGACAGTAGGTAGTCATGAAAAAACATTTTCATGCTGTGTAAACACTTTGGGAGGTAACTTTATTTTTCTGCTTACAAACACTGTGGGAAAAGTAAAAGCTGGTAGCCTGGGAGCAGATTTTGGCTTTATTTATCCACATTGTTAAGGTAGAATCTCAAACACTTTGAGTCTTTCTAACATCACTGAAGAGCAATGGTAATAGGAGTAGAAAAATTTACTGTGCACATAAACCACAACTGGACTGACACACAGCAACTGACCAGTTTGGGTGCCAGGTTTTCTTGTATCCTCCCTCTTTCCTTAATTTATGCTATTACCATGTCCATCTATTACTACTATTACCAGTTTTTCCCCGTCAATCTTGATTGAGGATTAACAAAAGAAATGGATACAAAACCCAAATGCAATAAACATTATTAATTGCATCCCAATTGTATTCATTATATTTCAATTGTTTGGCTTAACTAAACTGTCTTCTCTCTAGCCCCTCTCTGTTTCTAGGCTTCTTCCAGATTTTAAGCTATATGGGACACTATTTTGTACAGCATTCAAGGCAGTGAAGTTGCCTATTTGATTGAATCATCTGTGTATAACTCCTTGCTAAAAAAACTGACAGATAATAATAAATGTTACCCTTTCTAAGGAAAATAGTGCTATAAAAAAGTTGAGGTTCTTGTTTTTTTTTTGTTTTGTTTTGGTTTCTTTTAAGGAAAACTACTTCGAAATACTTTTCTTTTAATGAATCTAGTTCAAGCTCTTGAACAGCTGTAAGACTGCCCTATATACTACTTTTACTTTTATGCTGGATGAAATAAATTATAACCAAATCACAATAAAATAGTTTATCAGCACATAAGCATATATCCCATTCTAGCTGACTCTTGCAATAGATAGTGCTTAAACAGCATCAGTAGCACATGCAGCAGAGCTGTAACAAATGACAATGAATATGCTACATAAATGAAACAGATAGGTTTGCATCTGAAAGAAGACTAAAACATTATATGAAATCCGATTTTGAAAGTAGTTTGGCATTTAGGAGAATATAAGAAATATTGTTATTTATACTGTTACATCTATTACCCTTCCACACATTGATTTTTACTGCAGAACTTTTAACGTAATGAAGAAAAACAAATATATGCATATATGGCTAAAAGTTATACCCTTATTTGAATTCTTATCAGTATGAATAGTAAGAACCTGGTTTAGGGACTTTTAAAGACGTTTAAATATTTCAGGTTTAAAATTTCCCTTATGGTACCAATCACAGAGGATAAAGTTATAGTGCTTAATCCTGTTGTCTGAGATCACTATGCAGAATGCATCTCTGCATGTCTTGGAAAGTAATTTTGTGCTTACGTTTGCATGACTGTGTAGCAGGTGATTTTACAAGTTGTATGACAATATTATAGTATTACAGGAAGGCCTGTTTGAGCCCAATTCTGTGAAATTACAGTTTTTTGTAAAATGAAGGTATAATGATATTTCACTGATTTTTTTTTAAATCATCGAGCTTGGAGGATGCAAACAATTCTATGGATGCATGTATGACATGAGAACACAGAAAAGACGCAGAAGAAACACTTCACCAAATGAACAACAGCAATGAAGAAGGAAAGAAGGGGAGAAAAAAGAAAAAGAGGAAAAAACAACCTATATGGGAAGAAGAAAAGATCAGAATGGGGTGCTGCATGAATGTCACTCTGTGTTCTTTCCCTATTCACTTGAAACATTGCCTGTTGACAATCTCTTTTTTTTTTTCAGTTCATTTTATTCATTGTCCTGGTTTAGACTGAAATTTTCTTTCTAGTAGTTGGAATACTGCTGTGTTTTTGATTTAGGATGAGAATAATGTTGGTAACACATCAATGGTTCTAGTTGTTCCTAGGTAGTGGTGGTGCCTACACTAAGTGAAAGACTTTTCAATTCCCCATGACCTACCAGGTGCCAAAGAAGCTGGGAGAACACAGCCAGGACAGCTGGCCCAGGCTGGAGAGAGGGACATTTCCACCCATAGAACATCAGGATGCAGACATGTCCAAGGGAGCTATCTGGTAGGTTAGATCATTGCTTGGAAAAAGACTGGGCAGAAGGGATATTCGTCTGTGGGGAGAAATTGCATTTGTGCATTTTTATTATATATCCATGTATAAATTAAATTGTATATATTGTGTGGATTTTTTTAAATCTATATGCTTATATATTTATGTATTTTCTACATAATAACAATAAATAAGTAAATAAATAAATACATAAGCAGACAAATTACTAAAATAGGTATATCTATCTATAAAGATGTAAAAAAAATATTGTTGGGTTTGTCTTCTTTTGTTACCATATTAAACAGTGTTGGTTTTTGACATTGTCTGGAGGCCAGACTCCCACTAAATTCTCTATATCACTCCCCTCTTAGCTGGCCAGGGGAGAAAACATCCATTGAGAGGCTTTGGAGTTGAGATAAGGACAGGGAGAGATCATTCTGCAATCAGCGTCACGGGCAAAACAGACTCAACACAGAAGAAAGGACAGAAAACTCTCTAATTTATTACACGGCACTACACACACAGAGAAACCAGAGTTGGGTAATGAGAAGCACAAACAGCTCTTAAAATACCACCCCCGTCTCTCCCTTCTTCACAGACTTCACTCTATTCATGATTTTCTCTTCCCCAGGATGGCACAGGGAGGAAAGCGGGGGAATAGGGAATGGAGGCTTCACTCTTTGGTCAGTTCTTCATGAGTTTTCTCCATCTTGGGGGGGGTGTGGGAGTGGGTGGTGGCATTTCTCACACTCTTTCCCTGCACCAGCGTGGGGTCCAACCCACAGGAGACAGTTCTCCATAAACTTCTCTGCGCGAGTCCTCTCTGATGGGGCCTCAGCTCTTTACCAACTGTCCCAGTCCCAGTGTGAGTCACTGCTATAAACTCATAAAATGTCTCTTAGTGTCTCATTCCCAGACTGCTGGGCCCAGCCTGGTTCCCCCAGAGTCACAAGCACCCCCAGCAAACTTGCTCCGGCAAGGGTCTCCTCTCTCTCTCTGCCTCTTATCTCTCTCTGTGGGCTGCAGGTGCTGCCAGGGTTTGGCTCCAATGTAGGTCACAGTTTCTTTCATNGGCTGCAGGGAATCTTCTCTCAGCGCCTCCTCCTCCTACCCTTCACTGACCTTGGTGTCTGCGAAGTTTTTTACGTCTTCTGACTCCCTTCTCTGGTGGAAAAAAAATGGCTGTTTGCATTTTTCTCTCCCTAAAATGTGAATCCCAGAGGTGCCGTGACTGGAGCTGATTGGCCTGGCTGGCCTTGTCGGCAACAGGGTTTGGGAGTTTGGCCTTGGGATCCCAGCTGGTATCTGCTTTGTTGAACCCTTAAGAAGCTTCTAACTGCTTTTTAAAAGAAGCCACCTGCAAAAACACCGCAAGCTGTGTTTAATTGCACCTACAATTTTGGGTTTATTTTTTTATGTTTGGTTTCAGGGTTAGTTTTCGTTTGTTGTTTTTTTTTTTTCTTGCTATTTTGTTCTTTTCCATCCTCCTCTCCATCCTCTTGGGAGGTGGAGGAGTGATTGAGCAGTAACAAGGTGCTCAGTTACTGGCTAGTTTCAGACCAAAATATCTCTTTTTGTCACCCAATATGGGTCACAAAGGTTTGAGATAATGACAGATCTGACCAGAACATGTTAATTTATTCAAAATATGTTATAAGCAGCTATTATACAAATTTAATCTTTATTTGTCCACTAGTCACAATGCTGGTTTATTTGTCCCCAGATTGTGTTATGTAACACCTTTCTTGCCATATATACTGGATAACAGTGTTTATGTGCGTTTTGTGGCCTCTGGGTGTTGGATTAATGTTATTTTTCTGCTGTTTGGTGTTCTACTGGCTTATGACACCATAAAATCATTGATAATCAGATCAGTTTGGTGTTTGTATTCAGTGGTGTCAGACTGACAGCAGAAATTTAATCGCCATACTTCAAGCACCATCTGTCAGAAGCTATTAATAATTACACTTTTTACTTTTCTCCTCAGAGACCAATATGTGGGTCAGACACCTTCCTTTCCCCTGCCTTTCTTCTTCTGGTTAATTGCAATAGCTCTGGATAATGCTGGGATGTCCTTGAGACAATTGGACCAGCATGCTTCCATGGCTAAGGGTCCTGAATATGGTTCGGGTCTTGTTTAGGATTAAACAACTATTTAAGCATACCACCCAGAGATGAACCCTTGCAACAAGTCCTTCAGCTGCTGCAACCCTGGCAACAGGCACTGCTGCTGAACCAGAGAACCAATCCATACTGGCATCAGTCATCACTGTATGTATGAAGATATGGACATGGAAGTCAACTTGTTTAGTTAAGGTTGATGAAACTGGGCCAGTACAAGAGCAAGAGGAAGAGACATAACCAGCAATAACCTATTCCTGAGTGAGCTGTGAGATAGGCAAAAAGATTTCAGTTGTCAATTAGGTGAACAACTTGTCACCTGGCTGCTTTGATACTGGGATAATGGAGCAAGTAGCCTGGAATCAGAGAGTAGGGAAGCCAAGCAGCTGGAATCCATGACTAAGGAAGGGGATGCTGACCAGGCAGTTGGAAAAGGGACACAAGCTCTCAGCCTCAGGAAGTGACTCCTGTCAGGCATGAAGGAAAGGTATCCCTACAGGGAATTTGTATGATGCCTAAGCAAGTGGACCTCTACGGATACAGGTATCCAGTTCCTGGGGGAATTAGCCATGCACAAGATGGTTTATTATATCCCAGACTATGTACATAATTTGGTTTATATTTACATAATTACCATTTTATAGTTATTTGTGGTGCTGTCATTGTCATGATGATGATTATTTTCTTCCTCTGTTGTGCTGTTAAACTGTCTTTATTTCAATCGAGTCAGGATTTTTTTTCATTCTTCTCCACATTGCCTATTAAAGGGAAGGGTAGGCAAGAGGTTGCATGGTGCTTAGTTACTAGCTGATGTTAAACTGTGATACCATATATCTTGCTATTCACT
>VXBZ01004536.1:0-23003 GCA_013399135.1 Heliornis fulica | reverse complement strand
CACCTCATGTTCCATGTATTTCTAAAAAAAAAAAAAAAAAAAAAAGGTCTCCAACTCCACAAGAAATAGATCCAAGAAACAAATAGATGGCTTGGGAATATTGTACCATTGCAAAAGTTTCCTGAAATGCAAAAGAAAAATCTCAAACCCCTTGAAGATAATAATGAAATCCCTAAATAAAGTCTGCTTTAAATATTGATTAAAGGAGTCATTATATATAGCATAATTGTCCAAGTTAAATCACTTTAAAATATATTCCAAGAAATTATAATTATTTACAATATGATAATAATAATTTTATATATTTTTTTTTTTTTTTACCCCCAGGTGTTATTGCTTTCATCTGGCTTAAAAGGGAAAATGGCCCCAGTGGATTACAAATTACCTCACTATTTTGCAAGTGTAGGTCAATTTGCTGTGCAGAGGCTGCATCGGAAAACACTTTTGTGGAAGAGTTCTGTTGTGATAATGGCTGTGTATCAATCATTTAGGAAACAGAGAAAAATGAGGCATAATCCTGTACAGAACAGAGATGGAGTATACAGTTCATAAAGTGTAAAGTAATAGTTGGTTCAGACACTGAAAAAAAGAGACTGACCTTATATTTATGACAGTGCTAGGCCCAGGAGTAAATCAAAGAGCACAATCCTTTATATATGTGCTTACTTACATGTTAAAGTTCATATTTGATCTATCAGGTCACTGAAGCAATCATTCCTTATCCCTTTTTGGCCTTTCTCTCAAATATAAAACAGAAGTATTACAATGAAAAGACTATTTCTGCTGTATGAAGACAATTATATTAGAGTGTAATTGTGCTTGAGTGTGTGCAGTTTCCATTCAAATATTTCTGGAGGTCAAAAATACTAAGCTATGTGTTCCTCATTTCACAGAAACTATGAACAGAAGGGCTGGAGACATACTGAAGCTAAAGAACATCATCATGCTGAACAATTTTGCTAATGGTGTTATCATGAACTTGTTGGATTCACATGTGTTTTGTTTACACTGCAGAAAAGGAAAGTGAATTTTACTGGACAGAGAACATTCTGAAAACAATTTAATAAGAAGGATTGTTTAAACAAAGGTATCAGAAAGCATCTACAGCTTCAGGAATAATATCTTTTAACTTCTTCTTTACTTATGGTTTCTATGCTGTATGTGTCAGAAGTGTTAGTTTTGTTGAAAAAATAATTTTATCATTTCCTAGACTATGCAGTTAACATGGAAATATTTTATTATAATGAAGCAACTGCTCTTAAGATTAAAATAGAACTCACAATTCTGAGTGAATTATTATGGAATTTAATTTGCCTTAATCTGCTGTGGTTACAAGTGCAATATAAATAAAAATGTGAGGAGGAAATATCTGCCATTAAGCAAAGAGTGGAAGTCAGGAGGCACAGGATAAGATTTTTCAAAACCAGTATATTAAATTCAGACCAGAACACCTAAAAAATGGCCCGGGTGCTCAATGGTTCTGAGCCTTCATTAAATTCCAGTTAACTCAAGGAAAACCACCATGTGCATAATTGGCTGAAAAAGTCAAGTTGTTTCTGTAGGCACCTGAGTGCAGATGGAAAATCTCACCTTAATAACTAACCAAGAAAAAAAATTAAGGAAATTTGGTTTCAGTTCTGCTGCAATGAATTCTTGGGGTTTGGGGTTTTGATAGTTTTTTTTTTTTTTTGGTTGGTTGGTTGGTTGGTTGGGTTTTTGTTTTGTTTTGTTTGCTTTTTTGTTTCAATCTCAAATTATTTGTTTCTTTGTTTGAAGTCTAAGCTCTTGGGGATGAGTTTTTCTGTGAGAATGTTATCTATCTATTCCTCTCTCTACTTTAAGGGAAAAAAGGTCTCTAGACTTCACAGTTGCAGAGAGGAACATTTAAAAAGAAGTCTTAGAAAAACAACTGAAGGCCAACATCTTGGGTTGCAAAAACAAATAAAAAATAGCATTAAGAAATACAAACCAAATTATTTTAAATCCGTCACATAATTTGGGGGATGGGAATTACTCACGATTTCTTAATATTTATCCTTATTCACACTGTGCAAGTCATTTAACCTTTCCATACCTAACTTCCCCTCTGTATCTTGTAGCTGAAATAATAGTATTTACTCATCTCTCAGGGTATTAGGAGATTTAATTTAATAATGTCTATGAAACACTTCATTAATCATAGAAGGAAAGTAATATATGAGCATGGATTATTATCATTATTAATTAATTAAAAGTATCTCTGAAGAGATTATGAACATGTGATTTATTTTTTAAGACTATACTGTACTCTGACTTCTAAAAGAATTTTTGGGGATCCTTGGAAGAAAACACATTAATTCTATTGTTAGTAGATTTGGATTTATAACCTCATTGAAATTTTCAGGTTTTTAAAAGACTCATTATTTCATCCCTTCTGTTCAATTGATGAATAATTATGCAAATCTTGTATTTCTTTATGGTTAACCTTTGGACTGGCATTTTAGCTAAATATTATGTAAGATTTTTGATAAAACACAACTAAATAGTAACAGAAGCAACAACAGCATATATTGCATATGTAAAATACTCTCTGGAGTCTGAATGTTTTAAAATATGATGGATGTACTACTTTGATGATAAAAATATACAGTGATGCCTTCTCTTGTTCTCAAAATGCCATTAAGTTTAAAAGTGTTCAAACTGCTTCCAAGATGACTTTTTTTTTTAATTAGAAATGAACATAATATTCTATGACAAATTACATTGCTATCTAAACAATATATTCCAACCAAGACAGTTTTGTGATTTTGTGTTGCATGCTTGTTCTGTGATTCTGTTTCCTAAATAATAAACAAAATATCTTTTTAAGGCCATTTTATAATCATTGCTATACAGGAAAATATAATAATAAGTGGAGTGACCACACTATCTTTAATCTATGAAATATCCTTTTTCTCACTTAATTGCAAAACAAAGAGAAACCACTTTACCCTGATGCAGCATATGATCATGTTTTTGCTCCTAGCTTCAGTACAGTCAGCCTTTATGTCTCTTCAGTATTCTAGAGAAGCTTACCAGATGCTGCATTGACAGTTTCATGAAATAGAAAAGGATTAGAGACAAACTATACAGAGCCTTATCCTCTGAGTTTTGCCTGGATCTGATGAATTAAGCTTCTGGAAAGAGGGAAGCTATATACTGGACCATGAAGCTCTGTAGTGAGGTGGGAGATGCTTTGAAGAGCCACTTATTTTGAAAAGCTTCCTTTTCTAATAGCTCAACAGAACCTTAAATTGAACCTTAGAACCTTAAACCTATCTGCTATTAAGAGGCACTTAGCAAGAAGCTTACTAGTTATTCACATCACTGAGCTAGCCCTCTACATGGTAAGGCAAGTCCCTATGATCTCAAAAATATTTTACTTCTTGTGGCACTAAGAGCAACAGGAAAGTTTAGATCTTTTTCTTTAGCTGCTGCTTTCAAAGCAATTTCTATTTTTCTTTATCCCTCATGGTCCCATTTTCAAGCTTGTTTTCACAATCATAAGAACTTCAGATCTTATTTTACAATCATTAAGTTTATAAACAGAGACTGGTGACAGCGTGCTTCCAAGACCTGAGCATTTACAAAATGTCAAATACTGCAAATCTTGAAACAAAATGCTCCAGACTGACAAAATTGCCCTGCTACTTTGGTTCTCAGTATGCTTTGTCACCTTATAATTTATTTATTTTTTTAATCACAATTGATGTGTTCAGCTGATGTATTCAGTTTGCTTGTTTTTAAGGGAAGATAAAAATGCTACTTACTCTTGTACTAAAGATAAATAAAACACATTCTGTTTTTTTTTTTTAAATCAGTCCACCACTGACAAATTTGAACTGCTCTTTCTGAGTTTATGAAGTTTAAGAGTATTTAATGCCTTGAAGGCTCTATGTCATACTACTTGCATCTAGGATGCGAGGTCTGTTTTTCTAGCAGGTCAAGAACAGTAAAGAACAGAGACAATTAAAAAGAGTGCAATTGTATGTAACCAGTTAACTTTGTAAAACAAGGCCTTTTTTATACTTTCTGGGAAACTGTTCAAGAACAACTTCTATATTAAACTTAGATGGAGATACTTAGAGATAAGCCAACCTATCCTCTTAGCCGATCATAATGATATGATAATAGGATTACATGACATTACATTCGGAATAATTATGAAGAAATGTTTCTATATATCTATGGGTAAATATGATTAAATTTTAGAATCCAGTGCAATCAGTGTTTTGAAATCAGTTCAGATGGAACTTTCTATGTTCCAGCCTGGACCCATTGCCCCTTGTTGTATCACTGGCCATCACTGAGAAGAGCCTGTCTCTATCCTCCTGACACTCACCCTTTACATATTTATAGACATTAATGAGGTCACCCCTCAGTCTCCTCCAAGCTAGAGAGAACCAGCTCCCTCAGCCTTTCCTCATAAGGAAGGTGTTCCACTCCATCATCGTGGTGGCCCTGTGCTGGACTCTCTCAAGGAATTGTATGTCCTTCTGGAACTGAGGGGCCCAGAACTGGACACAATACTCCAGGTGCAGTCTCACCAGGGCAGAATAGAGGAGGAGAAGGACCTCCTTTGATCTACTAGCAACCCCCTTCTATTATACCCCAGGATGCCATTGGGCTTCCTGGCCACAAGGGCACTCTGCTGGCTCATGGTCATCCTGCTGTCCACCAGGACCCCCAGGTCCCTCTCACCAACACTGCTATCCAACAGGCCAGTACCCAACCTCTACTGGTACCTGGGGTTCTTCCTCCACAGATGCAATACCCTACACTTGTCCTTGTTAAATCACATTAAATGTCTCCCTGCCCAGCTCCCCAGCCTGTCTAAATCCTGTTGAATGGCAGCACAACCTCTGGTGTGTCAGCCACCCCTCCTGGCTTTGTGTCATCGGCAAACTTGCTGACTGGACACTCTATTCCCTTGTCCAGGTCATCAATGAATACATTGAACAATACTGGTCCCAGTACTGATCCTTGAAGGACTCCACTAGTTACAGGCCTCCAGCCAGACTCTGTCCCATTAATGACAACTCTGGCTTCTTCCCTTCAACCAGCTCTCAATCCACCTCACTACCTGCCAGGCCACACTTCCTCAGTACATCTGTCTATCTCTAAGAAACTTTCAGTTTTCTTCTGTTGTTATATATTTGTTACTAGCCTACAAAGGCAGAGAGAAGGTATCAGGTTGCTGTTTAAGGAGGTCAGTTTTGTTCTTTTCTTCCTTATGAAACAGTTTCTTGGAGTCCTATGGAGGTCTGCAATATGCTGGAACAGATTGAGGAATTAATATGCTCATGAGAGAAATGTGTCAGTTTACACTTTGCAGAATTGTTGGGTCTTGACTATAGACATAGCTGCATGTTAGTCATACAAATTATTCTGAGCTGTGAGAGGAATCTAAATTACAAATTTTCAGAAATTTCAGAAAAAAATTCGTTTTTTAAAATTTCATGAATAAACAAAAATAAGACTCTTTATCCTAACTGAAGAAATGTTTAAAGAATATTTTGGGTCTCTAAAAATGCCTCTAAAAATTATAGGTTTTTTTTTTCCTTTAATATTGGATCTGAATACTTTAGCATCATTACGACTATTGTCTTCCAGTTGAAATTACCTGTTTAGATGAAATACATTGTCTAGGATGGTAAAATATCTTCAAACTCGGGGCTGCTTAGTACTATTTCTTCTTCCTTTTAAAGACAACTGACTGATGCAAATATGACTCAAGAAACATAAAGATATTTATTTGTAATCTAGACAAAATACAGACTGCCAGCAGCTGCAAGACCATGAAGAGCAGCCATATTTTATCTGTCTCGCCCTCAATTGGAAAAAAAAATGGAGAGACCTTCACAGCAACAGTATTCTCTGAAATAAGTAACCTTGAAAAGTAAATTAAAGTTAGTTGAAAACAAAGAAAATACCTATTTTAAAAAGTGGGCTAGACAAAGGACAAATGGTATTTTCAGTTCTTTATTTTCCTTGACTTCATGCTAATTAGGTGAAAGAACCAAACAATATAGTTTTTTTTTTTTTTTTACAGGGAAAATATCTACTTTGTATTACTCTAAATGTTACAACTATTTATTGAATGAACTTCTCAAACCCAGTGATTTGTTGTATAGAGCTGTCAGAGTGATATTTAAAATGAGTGAATATGGTCAGTCTATTAAAAAAATCAGGTATTTTAAGTAGCAGCGTAGCAAGATTAAAGGCCAATCTTTTAGATATAATTGCACTTGAAAGACTGCCAATTAAGTTAAGAATTGCAACTACAGTGCTTTTTGCACATTTCTAGATCTGAAAATACAAGTAGATGGTGGGGAGTAGGGAAACTGTATTCTTTAAGAGAATGAACCCAGGGAGTGAAATTTGCAGATGCTGTACATTAGAACAAGCAAGCGATGCTAACATCCTTTTGAGATTTCTTGCTAGAAATGTATGTGGGTGGAACACAAAGGTGCTTTTACACAGCCTTTGTCCTTCTTGTATTATGTGAACAGTTGAGGGATGTTGCAGCTTTGTGTCAAGCTGCTCTGTAACTCCACTCCTGTCATTTATCGATGCCTTCCTAGATGGATAGAGTGACTGAGAAACTGCCATGCCCTTACAATGCAGCTGCTTCAGCTCAGCCAATCTCCAGATTTTTTGCTTCTTGGTACCTTGTTGGAGCCCAAGTGCCTCTTATGTAGAAATGTGCAACCTAAGAACCAAAGATAAATAGTGGTGATTACAATAAATTAATGCTTGTTTATAAATAGGAGACTGGTGTGTCAGCTACTGATACATAGGTATAAATTGCTATGCAGCCCTATCAAAAGCCAGTGGAGGATAAACCTCTTCCTTTCATACAAATATATTCCTTGCCCCGGTAAATCTGTTGGTAACACAGTCAACACCTAATAGTCTACCAGAGATTTCAGTATTAGCATTTCAGAATAATTAATTTTGTTGAAAGTCCACAATTATTTCCACCAAAATGGTGAGTGTTTAACTGATAGCTTGGGGATTCCATGCTCTGTATTCCATAATGTAATTCATCTATATTCTCTTGGCCCCTTGGAACACATATCTCCTAGTCGGCATTCTTATTAGGAATGACTAAATATCACCACTGCTTCATTCCCATTTATGCTACTATCAGGCAACCTGCTTAATGCAGTTGTAAATAAGAAAAGCTAGTAGCTATAAAACGGCAAGGCAAATCCTCAAGGACAACATTACCTTTGACAAACTGGCAAAATACTTATAAAAGCTTGAAAAACTGTAGTTGGAAATCCATAAAAATGAAGTTTTCAGCTTTAGTGTTATTCTAAAAATATTTTTCTTTTTGTATCACATGAATTCTTTTCCCTTTTTATTTCTCTGTACTCTTTAAAGTGACATTTAGCTAATGTAGCAAGAAGCCACAGCTGTTTGGGAGCGCTGGGAGACCACAGCCCACAACATTCTAACATATAAAAACTGAAAACTGAGGATGAGGAGTGATCTGCTGGGTCACCAGGTATTGTTCTTGGAATGTTCCAGAGAATAACTTCGTTGATGACTAAAGATTTTTTCCTTATTTCTAGCATAAATTTATTCTTAGTTAGTGCTTACATATATATTTTCTTGCCAACAATATGCTTTGTCTTCTATAGCTCTTTTTCCTCCTAAGTGGTTACCCAGTGATGTATTTAAAAAAGCAGTCACAGCCCCTCTCAGTCTGAATTTTGCTTTAAAATAAAGAAAAGAAATAAAAATAAATTAATAAGACTCTTCAGGACACATAAAAAATTTCATTCCTTTGATAGAAACTGTTAATTATCTTCATTTCTGTCTGTTAAATGTAGTATTTTTCTTAAATATATGCAAATTAATTGTCTTCTTTCACAGAAGTTGGGAGATACCTATACAGATAAACAGTTGTCTCTTTTCATGAGCTTTTCCACACAGATGTGCATACAGCATAAGCCACTGGGATAAAGACTGTAACATAGCAATGAAGATTTCAGCGGTCAGTTATAAGTACACACATATACTGCACATGTACTGCACATAAAAAACAACTGTCACACAACAAGAATTTAAAACTTTTCTAAATTTCGAATATGCAAGAAAATATCTGCACCTGTAGTAGGTAAAACTTAATTAGTTCTGCAGCTCTAATTATTGTTATTAAACATGATTCAAATTGCACCCTACCAAGTGTTTGACTCAAAAGCATTAAGAAAATTAAAATGAACATGTAAAATAGCATATTTTGCTAATATAAACAGTGACAATTATATTATCGAATTTGTATTTTAAACTATCTTAATTTTTAAAACTGTTGTGTATGTGCAGAAATTTTCCTGGCTACTAGTGAGGCAGTACTTTTATATGTAGAAGTAGCATAACACAGACATGAGTGTTCACCAGGCAGTCTTAGATAGCCAACAATGTACCCATATGAAGCCAGAAGATAAAGGCAAGGGACTTAGTAAAAGAGCATTAACTGTTGCTAGATAGGTTCATACTTCCTAGTCTGTTGCACAAGGGGGTTTGGCCTGGGTTTTGTTGATCTGTTAAACCAGGATCAATGATGAAACCTTAATAGAAAAGCTTTGGCAGCTATTTGTCTTTTGCAGGTAGGTGGGATGGCTTAGATTAATGATCAAGTCAGCCCATGTGATTGAGGCTCTAAGAAAGACAGGAGCATTGTGTAGCATAAGGACAGAAGCAAATAAGAACATAAATAATGGAACTACCAAACACATAAAGGCATGTTTGTAAATCTGGATCACTGATTTAATAGTCGATATTACAGTGCAAATATGCCAATTAAGGAAAATTGCATTTAAATTGCTACCAATAATAGGCTTCCAGTTAGAGTAACTCATTTTTCAAACTCATTATATATTTCTTCTGATATATATGTTTAAAGGTTCTCCTTGTAAAAAAAATTAATAAAATTAGCCACTTATCATTTCAAATAGGAATGTGAAGACATGGTGATGTTCAGAGTTTCAAGGAAATCAGTTTTGTTAATTTAAAACGTTCCCTCATGAAAATGTTAAAGACCTGCATGATTAATTAACAAGAAACTTGTTAAAACATGCTTTGAAAACTACTATTCTTTTCTTGGTATTTGCAGGAGGGGGAAATTGTAAGGATAGCAGTTTAAGTTCAGTAACAGATGTTAATCCTGCTTTCTTCAGGAGCCTTGGCGAAAACTATGTATCAGGAACTTCTGGAACATATATCTTCAAAATCAACAGATCCTGAGCCAGCCCTTTTGACAGCTCTCTCAGTAATGATAGTTCTTGTCTAATTTTATAAGCAATATGTATTTCAAGCTCTTCCCCAAAAGACTGATATATTTGTTTTCAAAACAGAACTGTGGTTTAATTGCTGATTGTTTAACCCTCCCCTTTCCACATGGCTGTATGATACATTGGTCTGACACAAAAATGCTGATTCATATAACTGCCAACTGACACTGCTCTCTGTCCTTTATGTCTGATAAAATCCATGGCTTTTATTTTGATCTAATATTTCAATCAATTTTATTTGCTTAATCACCTTCATATACATTCAGTAAATATTATGTCTTATCTATGAGTAAGCCACTAATACTTAGACAGAAAAAATTGTGCATTCTTAAGAGACTCAAATTCGCATTATATCTCTGAACTCAAGTAAAGCAGATGCGAAATCTACATCTCAGTTCCAGTGATTTTGTTACGAAAAAAAAGTAAATATTTTCATTGTATTGTATTTCATGACCAAATATTTAGCCTTGACGCTTTAGGAGTCTTGTTAAACTGTATTTAGATAACTATAAGCAATGTACACAGTTCAAAGCCTATTTTGAAAGAAACATATTAATGTACTTGGATTGTAATGAAAATGTCTCAGTTAAATATTTTTGTTGGCAAGCAAGGGAGTTCCTTATTTCAGCAAATGATCTTTGAGTGACAAAGAATAAAAAAAACGGATTGTCTGACTGACAATAAGTATGTTGAAAAGACATATAAATGAAAGAGCAAATGGGCTCCACAATGCTTCAAACTGGTATGTTCTTACAAATTCGCTTTTAGGACCATCAGCGACAGACGTACATGATCTTTTCCTGTCTCAGGGCCCTCGGTGGAGCTTACTGGCACAGGCTAGACCCCTTCAGGGCCTGCTCCACACCCCACAGGTCCAGGGCACCATTTCAGTCCAGCTGAGGCCTTCAGTCCTTGCCCCAGCAGCACCTCAGACCTGCTCGCCCCTAGTCCTGTCCTTAGGCAGCTTCATTTCCTGTACTGATCTCAGACACAGTTTATTCCCATCCCTCACAGTCCTGCCAGCCAGGCGCCCTTCCTGTCTGCTTCCAGCCCTGGGACCTTGCCTGCAGGGGATGTGATGGCTCTAGCTGCCCCATGACTGCCCACCCTGCAGAGCATTCCCACTCCTGCTGCCCCTGAAGTACTGCCCAGATATGCTGTCGCAATCCTGAGGTAAAAAAAAAATAATCTGTTAGTTTTCATTGCAGAAGTGAATTCTTAAATCATTCCTACTAATAGTAAATCACAGAATCACAAAGTTGGAAAAGACCACTGAATCCAACCATCCCTGTCCTTTCCTAAACCATATCCCTGAGCCCCTCATCTACTCGTCTGTTAAATATATCCAGGGATGGTGACTCAACCACCCCTGTGGGCAGCCTGTTCCACATCCCAACAACTCTTTCAGCGAAGAATTTCTTCCTAACATCTACTCTGAATTTTCCCTGGCAGTTTTAGGCCATAAATATGTGTTTGTATAGCCAGTAGCGAAGGAAACAAACTAGTTCTCAACACACACACTTGATAAATGTACCCCATGCTGTTTCTAATAAATACATTTGTGAATATTGTAATTAGGTTTTTCTGGTTTGATTGTGCAGTAGTACAAATGCTGATAGTCCAGAGAGACCAAGGTGCAGATGGCAGCATGCCAAGTATTGCAAAACCCTCACAAGGAATCAAATCTTAATCAGAATATTTGATTTAAAGAAAAATGAAGCTGAAAAACGTGACATCTAGCCCTGTGATCTGTGGCTTGGTGTTGTAAGGTACTGTGAAGGTGAGATTGCCAGGATGCATTTTCCTCCAGTCTGGGTGAAGAGTGGGTCCCTAGGCTGCAGCCAAGACAGTCCCTCCCACCTCCCTGCTGGCCTGCGTTAACCCTCAGAGGGCAACGTTTTGTGTCAGGCCATGATTTTCTGTCTGTCCTGCTGGAAAAAAATCATTAAACCCCAAAAAACCCCAAAACCAAACTCCAAAGAAATAGATAAAATTAAGATTCATTGAAAGAAAAACAAGAGAGCTGAGGGCATTTTATGGAAAAGAAATTATTTGTTTTATGGAACAATGGAATTCCCTCGGGACATACTTCTGAGGGGACATGTCCTGAAAACTGAGATGCTTCCTGCAGGGCCAACATTCACAGACTCTCCAGATTTTGGTTTCTCTCCTGCTCAGGTAGAGGAAGATCTGATCTTGACATATTATGTCATGTGAACATATAGTACTAAAGCTTGCATTTTGCATGGACTGAAGTTCAGGTCTTGAAGCAACTGGTGATTTCTTCTAGGTTGTTTTGTATTTTTTATAACTATTATACCATGGTGACAGGATGCTCAGGAATTCTAGGAAATGCTTCCCATGTGTCTTTAGATATGTCATTAATTTCCCTGTGCATCATCCTTGCATCTATAAAAGAAGAGGTTTTTTTGGTGATGGAAGGATATGTTTATTTTTTAGATATAAGAACACCTGAAAGGAATCAAATGCCAAAAGTAAATTGGAAGGCAACAACCAGAAATCCTTGCAAGAAATTGGTGAATGTGAATCAAAGTGAATGTGAATGTGACTCAAATTTTTAGATAATGAAATGGTCACTGGTAATACCACAGGGAACATCATCTTTCTAAGTTTATATAGTAAACTCATTTGTTTTGGTCCATCTGAAGCTCTTTTCTTCCTGTACATATATAAAACATAGACCTATTTTTCATGTAGAAATCAATGAAATTCTGAAAACTGTAACAAATTCTGCTTTCATATAGAACTATTGATGGAAGTGTAAGCGGAAAAAGTAGAAGCAAATTTTATCCAGAACTGGGAAATTCCCTGCACGTTAATTGAAACGGCCTGTGACCTCAGGTCTTTAAAGTAAGGATTGAGGTTATAACAAAAAAATGAACTGGGAGTCTCATTAAATATATGATAGCTATTGATTTGTATTGCTTTCCATTCTAAGCCAATTATATATTCTTTTTCATTAAGGAAAAGGCATAAAATATGCCCTAAATAAATGTCTTAATCATCTGCCTTACCTTTTAATCTTGCTTAAGATGATCTAAATCATTAATCAAAATTAAAGCTGTACAGTACAATTTATATTAAAAATACTTACATTTTTGCCATTAAGAGAAAATACCATATCTTCTCCCTCTTTTTTTTTTTTTCAAATTCTCTGCTATTTTATCCTCATTAATTGGATAAGCATTAAAAGGGTAGAAAGCAAATCTATATATAAGGCAGTTATTTAACAGAAATTATGTAATTCCTTATATTCTATCTAATTTAAAGTTTCAAAATACTGTTTCAAGAGACTGTTCAGCCAACTAGAATCCTGATCCCTGTGGAGAAGGACTTAAGGGTATCAATGCATGACAATCTGGACATGAGCCTACAATGTCTTCTTGCAGCCCGGAAAGCCAATCACACCCTGGGTTGCATCACAAGAAGTATGGCCAGCAGATCCAGAAAGAGAGAGGGGATTTTGCCCTTCTACTCTGCTCTGGTGAGACGTCATCTGGAATACTGGGAAGTTTGCTGTTTTGTATATCCACAGCTGCTATAGGTGACTAACTCAAACCTAAACACAAGCAGCTTCCTGAAACAAATATTTCTAGATGCAGAAAACACTCTATTTGGAAGAAATAGAGAGTGTTCCATCTTTCAGAATGTAATTGCATGGATTCAGGATACTAATGACTAGCTATACACCTTTTTCCCCAAACTTGTCATTTACCTTAAAAGCCAATGTGACAGTGGAGCGAGAGAAAATATCACCAGAGGAAGGGGTAGACACTAGATAGTTTGTGTTAGTTCATTTTAACTCTGTATAACTTATTGTATCAGTGTATCTTTTTGTTTTTTTTCAAGAGATCTAAGAATTCTTTCATTAGAGTACAAGGACTTCAATTAGATTAACAATACATTTCTGTCTTTGCATATGAAGTGTGTTCCTTTTGTTGCTAGCATGATTGCATGTAAAGTCAGTGGTAATTCAAGCAGCATGTTCTGTAATTCTGGTGCAAGATATTTGTGATGCTGTCACAGTTTCCTAGTTAATAAAAAGCAAAGATGGAAGCATTCCATTCATCTCATTCTGTCAGTGATCAAACAGGGGGTGGAACACAATGCCCAGGAAGAAGATGCCTTTAGTCTGTTGGCTTCAATTTTTAAGGGAAAACTCCAATCTCCACTCAGGTTTTATTTGTTTGATTTTCCTATCAGTTACTAGGAAAGTTCATAGTTTGCCAGGCTTCTGTAGCACTTTTTCAGAGTTCTACTTCTCTAATATTGAAATGTTTGCAAGAATCATTTTAATATTTTAGTGCAATGAACATGTTTGGAAATCTTCCATAGAGCTTACTTGTTATCTACAAATACTACAGCTTTTGAGAAAAGTAGTTATTTGCAACTTTTAGTATATTTCTGTTGATTCCCTTTATTCTGTCGTACCCACATATGTCCTTGACCATCTGTAATGCAACAATAACTGCCTATAAAATCATGACAGTTTTTGTTTCAAAACCATCAGAAACTTTTTCAAGGGGCAGCAGACTAAACATAGACATCTATTAAAGTTTCACAGTTTAGGCTCCCTTCAGCATTTGAAACCTATGCCAACATTTATGACTGAAATGAAGAGGAAAACAGTGTTCTTAGAAAAGATATAAATTTAAATTAGGGCATTATATTAACACATGTATTTTTGCTCTGAAAAACCAATATTTTTATACTGGAGGCATAAATTACCAACTTGACTGAACAAATGAAGGCAACGTCCTGAAAAATATCTCTCTCACAGTTAAACATCAGTATCGAAGTAGGGCATTTGAAGACATAAAAGCAAAAGGTAATGACATTATCCTTGAATCTTCATGACTTTCCTAAAGGTGAATGTATTAAATAAGAACTGCTGAAGTGTTGTTGGCACTGTTTTATGCATCCCATCTGTTAGTGATAATATTACATCAGCTAATTAATGCATGTTACCTTGTGTGTAAAACAACATGTACTCTGTTGATTGTAGAGTCAACTCTAAAGTGGTTCTCAGTGGAGTAGTTTGATTTTTTTTTTGTGTGTCAGAGTTACAGATTTTTTCCATGAAAAATTCCACTTTTGTTAGAATCGTCAACAATTTAAAATCTATACTTTTGTTTTGGAACTTGTGCAGAAAGGATTTCTTTTCAAGTCATTCTCTCATTTTGCCTTCTAAACTGCTTTGTCTCAGAAAATTAAGGAATTTTTAATGCTGTTTCGTCTTTATTTTTCTGTGCAGTGCATTTGATCTAACTGATGGCATGCTTCTACAGTCATGTCATAGTATAAATTGTCAAAAATTGTATTATGACATGACAGTAGCAATGGCGCACAACTAATTAAATCTAATAAAGTCTGTCATTTTTTACTTTTTCTTTTTGTTTAAATCATGAAGGGCAGCTGTGACTTAATGCTGAATCCAACCATCTATACAATCTTCTATACAAAAATGTTTATTCTTTCTGTTTGGAGTGAAAGACTTGACTCAGTTCTAAGTTACCCTAATTACCTTGGAATATGTTTGAGGTGAATATCACATGTCCCTTGTAGCAATTAAGAAAAATCTATTTGGTTCCTGAGGCAGCAAGGTTGTTCATCATTGATATAAAATTGTAGTTATATCAGGTGTGTTACTTAGATGAAGTATCACTTTCTTTTGAAGAAGGGAATGGAAATATGAAGAAAAACAGTTTAAAAGATGCTGCTGCTTCTACTAAATCTTGCCTTCTCAGGTAACTATTGACTCCCAAGGTACTTCCAGGCTTTTTAAGAAATCTGTTTGATATTAAAACCCCTGTGCAGCTGTAGTTAGGTCTTTTTGGCAAGTCATTTACTTCACTCTTGTGTTATGGATCTAGTATATAAGATTGATTCAGCCACTGTTTATATGAAACTGTTCTTTACATGTAAATATATATGTTTCCTATATCTAATTTTAAAAGATATAACTATAAAATATCCCAACATGTCATTTCCACGGGTAGCCATGTGCATGGAGAATACAGATTGTAAGTGTCTGGGGAAGAGGTTGGACTGGGGCAGCAGCGTTCTCAGTGATGACATTTATCTTCTCAAGCCCTGCTTTCTTGAGGATGGCTGAACACCTGCTGGTCCATGGGAAGTGGTGTTTAATTCCTTGTTTTCCTATGCTTGTGTATGCAGCATTTGCTTTTATTCTTAAACTCTCTTTATCTCAAACCAAAGGTTTTCTCACTTTCACTTTACTGATTTGTTCCCCTGTCCTGCTGGCAGAGGAGTAAGTGGCTGCATGGGGCTTGGCTGTTGGCTCAGGTAAAACTATGACCAAGCATCCAAATTTTCTGCCTTTATTGTAAGAAATATCATGCTCTATTTTGCAAACATGTAGAATCTTAACAGAATCATAGAATGATGATCTAGAAAAAAACCCTTATGAAAATAACAAAAAAACCCCAAAAAAACAAAAAAACCAAAACTAAAGTTATGTGAGGGTTTTGGTAGTCAAAAGGAAAAACGTGCTACTGAAGGAATGCTTCAGATAATTAAAGCCAGGGTTTTATGTCATTCTAGGTATTGACTGGAATAGGGATGTTGGTCCAGAATTCTATCATCTTTATATTACGAGCATGTTTATCAATTTGCAGAGTTGGTGAGAACATGCCTATACTGGTGCAATGTTCAGCCATCTGTGTAATATTGCCTTAAAGTCTCAGACTGTCTCTCTCGCTGATTCCATCTTGAAAATTAACTTCTTTGATCACCTCTGCGATGCCTTTATCTGTTGCTAAAGACTATTGGCTGAAAAGAATAGGAAAAAAGATAATAACACTTAGAATTAGCTAGCCTTGTTTCCGTGAATTTATAGGAAGTATTTTTGTATTACAAATTTATAGATAAGCAGATAAGATTCATCCAAAGAAAGCAGAAGGTTAGTGATTCCAGGGAATATTCTTTTTCTTTTTGTTTTTTATGATGGTCTTTGTGTCTCATTTTATACAAATATTTATCCCTTTAGAATTAGGTCTATAACATTTCTTTGCTCTTAGACTCTATAAAACTGATAAAACATTGATTGTGGACTTTGAATATTCTAAAAAAATATTTTTGCTTGATTTTCTAGATAAATTATTAGAGACTGAAGTTCTGTTTCTGAGGACTTTAAGATTACTTTCCAAAAACAATGTTATCTAGCTCTCATCCTGTTGCGGAGGAATAACAGGCCATCACTTCAGATCAATGTGATCAATTAATGCCAACTTTATTTCACTCCAAACCCAATATTTATATGTTCCTTTTTCCCAGTACACAAAGCACACCCCCTAACAGTCTCTTCTCATAGGTTAAGTATTGTGGCGAGACCTGCTTGCTGATTGGTGCTTCATTATCTTTTTCCACGTTCTTTACATTCTTCTTTTCTTCTAACTTGATAAACAACCATCTTGATTATGGCCCTAACAGCCATCTCAGCAAATGCTGGATTGCTCTCATGTCTGTTACCTGTTAAAATCCTCCACATCACCCTAGTCATAACAATTTATTTTGTGTTGTGATTCAAGTACCTACTGGTAAAATAGAGTTTTTTAAATTACTATAGGACCTTTTTTGTAAATATTAGCAAGATAAATTCCTTATGTTCAGCAACAACTATTAAATGTGGATAACTTGCTTAGGTTCCAATATGGTGTATACATATTTACAACTTCCAATTGCATAATACTGTGATCTTATATTGAAGAGTTAGCTTTTATTTCAGAGCTGATAGCCCTATGGATACACAGCTTCCGTCAACTTCTCTGTGTAGGCCAGCTCTAATTCCAACTGTCACAACTCTATTGTTGATACACTTAAATTCCTGGAGGAGTAAAAAGTCTTGTATTCAAAAGCTGTGATTCCTTGAGGAAGAAGAAAAATGCTTTTAGAATAAGTGTTCTTAATCAACTGACACTAATTTTATTGGCTAATTTCTAATTTGTGTACATAAGATGAAATATTATCATATAACTAGCTCTAATTAATTTCCAACTGATAATATGATCATAGTTAACAAAAATCAACATTGAAGTGTATAAAAGCATAATATAATTAAGGAAAAGTGTCATTCATTTTGGCCTGTTAATCAAAGAACCTTTGGAACAAGAAAAGAAATATGTAATTTTTTTTAGGAAACATTTGAAGAAATCTTGAACTTAGTCATTAGTTCTTAGTTGAATTAACTCTTTTCTGTAGGAGTCTCCACTGCAGTTCTTTGGTTCACATGCAGCACCACAGAGAAGGGTCTATGGAGCAAAGGAAGGTAGATACTTGATTATATTGGCCTAAGTGGTTAGGAGAATGAAGGATCTTTAATTTAAGAAAATCTTCCAGTAGGTGCCTAAATATGAGTATGAAACTAATTTTTTTTTTTTTTTTTCTGTTGTATCTGAAATTGGCTTGGATGCCAAACCTGCAAAGTGTTTCTGCTAGTGAGTGTGTCTGTGAACTGTTGCATGTTATTAGCTACCACTGGCATCTGTGAGAGGCAAGAACGTTTAGCAGGACATGTTCTGCACCCTGTAAGATTAGATTATAGAAAAGGAAATACAGGAATACTATAATTTATAATCCTGATGAAGATTCAAGAGTTTGTAAACTTTGAACAGCAGAAATTTGGTCATTCTTATAAAAGAACAAAAATGCAATGTCACTGTTGCCTTTTTACCCTGAGTCTGGTATTTAAAGAATTCATCTAGGGCTTTCAACATGAAGGTTTAGATTCCTTTGCCTCCTGATCTGGAACCAATGTGTATGTGGCTTTAACAATAAATTCATTGACCAAGTCTCAGACCTTAATATGTTTTAGTTATAATTCATTATAAGGTAGCCTGCCTCTCTGTACTAGTAGGGCTACCTAGGGGCAGTTGTCCAGGTCCATGGCTAGATAGCTTTTGAATACCTCCTGGGTTGGAGCTTTCATGACCTTTCTGGGAAACTTGTTCTAGTGCTGGTTCACCCTCACAGTGAATGTTTCCTGACATTCAGATGGAACCTCTTCATGGCCTCTAAGTATGCACCACTAAAAAGGGCTTGGCTTCAACTTCTTTACACCATCCCTTCAGTATTTCTACACATTGATAAATTACTCCCAGGCCTTCTCTTATTTAGCCTCTCCTAATCTGAGAGATGCCCCCATCCCTTAATCCTTTAGAGGCCTTTCAGTGAACTCTTTCTAGTAACTTCATGTCCAGGTGTAACCTCACCAGTGGTGAGTAGAGGGGAAGATCATCTTCATCATTTTGTTGACAACATTTCTCCTAATGCAGCCATTTGCTGCTTTCCAGGTTTCTGGCCTCCATCATATACTGGTAGATGTGGTTAACCCTTGTGAGATGCAGGACTTTGCATTTCTCCTTAAAATGAATGAGGTTCCTGACAGACCATGTCTTCCGTACCACAGCTTGCTCTGGATGGCAGCGTGACCCTCTGGTGTATCAACTACAACTCCTACTTTTCTGTCTTCTGTACACTCTACCCCACCATTACTGAAGATGTTGAACAGGATAAGACCCAGTATGGACCTCTTCAAAAGTGTCATCCTTTTTTGGCTGCTATGATATCTTTATATTTTCAGTACATGTTCATTCCTGAAATGAGAAAAGTAGTTTCCATGTTTGGTAAAATATATATTTCAATAATAGAAAGAAATTGCCTTAGAATTAAATAATGTTACTTTTTAATAAAATCATATCAGAGGAAAGTGGTAAGGTCAATATTAAAACAGAAACCATCACAAAAAAGTGGGATGTTTTTGTTTTTTGTTTTTGTTTTTGGTTTTGGTTTTGTTTTATTTTTTTTTTTGTTTTCTTTTAAAAGACAACCTTTAGGGTTATCAGACTACTTTGGTCAAGTTAGTAGATCTTCATTTCTGAGTCAAACAGCATGGGAAACACAATAACAGAAAATTTTATGTAATGCTATACTTCCAATTTTTATTTAATGTAGACATCACTATGCACCAAGGAACATATATAGGAGGGTTCCTAAACTTCAAAGTTCACAAATCTAAGTCTAATTTGCACTTCAGAGGAGACACGTGAAGGATTTCAGTCAATGTATAGTGGGGTTCATTGTGTTTCTGTGTTCAGTATTTGGTAGTGTTTTCTAGTAATTCAGTCACATAACTAATTTGCATGAAGTTTCTTTTAAATGTCAGAATTGAGATATGACAATAAATATTCACTTTGATTAGCATGTTAAAGATTTTAACTTAAATGAAGGCACTTCTTAAAAATGTAATCAAATCTTTAAACTGGGTGGAGATTGAGGTGGGAAAATGGTGTACAGACATCAGAGCTTGACATGCACAGCCTCTGGGCTAAAATACTTTGCTATTTCCAAACATACTCCTTTATAGAACCAGCATTCATAGTTTTCATTGAAATGAAACTAAATTCAAATGAAAAATTAGTTATTCTGATGCTCTTTTTATCTGTCCTTTAGAGAATTCATAGTATAGGGTGGTGGTTTGACACTAGCTGGAGGCCAGACTCCCACTAAATTCTCTATATCACTCCCCTCTTAGCTGGCCAGGGGAGAAAACATCCATTGAGAGGCTTTGGAGTTGAGATAAGTACAGGGAGAGATCATTCTGCAATCAGCGTCATGGGCAAAACAGACTCAACACAGAAGAAAGGACAGAAAACTCTCCAATTTATTACATGGCACTACACACACAGAGACACCAGAGTCTGGTAATGAGAAGCACAAACAGCTCTTAAAACACCACCCCCATCCCTCCCTTCTTTGCAGACTTCACTTTATTCATGACTTTCTCTCCTCAGGATGGCACAGGGGAAAGCGGGGGAATAGGGAATGGAGGCTTCAATCTTCAGTCAGTTCTTCATGAGTTGTTTTCCTTCTTGCAGGGGGGCATTTCTCATACCATTTTCCCGCACCAGCGTGGGGTCCCACCCACNGGCTGCAGGTGCTGCCAGGGGCTTGCTCCAATGTAGGTCACAGATTCTTCCATATTCCTCCGCCTGCTCCATGGTGGGCTCCTGCCTGGCCCAGGTGCCTCTCCATTGGCTACAAGTGGGGTCACTTCATCCTTCATGGGCTGCGGGGGGACACCCGCCCCACCATGGCATTCTCCACAGGCTGCAGGGAATCTTCTCTCAGTGTTTCCAAAGGTGTCTGCAAAGTTTCTCACATCTCCCTTCTCTGGTGGCAAAATACATCTGTTTGCATTTTTCTCTCCCTAAAATGTGATTCCCAGAGGTGCTGTGACTGGAGCTGATTGGCCCAACCAGCCTTGTCGGCAACAGTGTTTGGGAGTTTGGCCTTGGGAGCCCAGCTGGGATTTGCTTTGTTGGACCCTTTAATTTTCTAGCCACTTCTTAAAGAAGCCACATTGCAAACCCAATGCAGATTTATATTGGAAGGGGTCATATGTTAAAGACCACTCAATTCCACCGCTCCTGCAAAGAGCCAGGACACTTTCCACTAGCTCAGGTTGCCCAAAGCTCCGTCCTACCTGGCCTTGAACACTGCCAGGTATCCAGGGGCAGCCACAGCTTCTCTGGATAACCCGTTCCAGTGTTCTCATAGTGAAGTACTTCATCCTAATATCTAATCTAAATCTATGCCTCTTCAGTTTAAAGCCATTACCCCTTTAACTATCACTGCATGCCCTTGTAAAAAGTCCTGCACCAGCTTTCTTGAAAGCCCCCTTAAAGTACTGGGAGGCTTCTATAAGGTCTTCCCAAAGCCTTTTCTTGTCCAGCTATCTACACAGTGTATTACATGAGGCAACAAGTAGTTAATAAATATATTTACCATATTTTTAGTCTGTATTCCAGGAGAGACAATTCTGGGAAAGAAATATTTACACACTCATTATAGGACATCAAGTAAAGTTGTATAATGCAATCACCCACTAAGAAGTAACTCTACAGGGCAGATAATTACAAAATATCTACATTCTAGCTTGGGGCAAGGAATGTTTATGACTTTTTGTAGTTCTGTCAATCTCTGCCTTCTGCTCTTGCATTTTGGAGTATTCAGAGTATTATCTTCATAGTTTATAGCCAATTCTTTACCTTTTATTTGATTTGCCTATTTCATTGTCATGAAGTTTTGATATTGAAAATTAAAAGTAATTCAGAACAAATAATTTGATGAATTTCACCTTTCTCTTTTTGAGTGATTCATTTCTCAAATTTATTCATTATTCTGAGTGATTCAGTAATTCCTTTAGCAAATAATTCTTGGTGTGTCATTTTAATTGTGAATTATGAATATTACAATCAGTTTGTGCTCTAACTTCCGTGCAGCAACACATGTATTTGACTAACTTAAGCAATTCAGTTTGAATTTCCAACTGTGTTTGATTATAATAGGTGTTAGCAATGTATTCCAGGCAATCAAAATTCAGATATCATGTGACTCATGGTAACTAACCAACCCAGCATGAAGGCAAACTACAAATTTGATAATCAGATGTTCAGTTTAAAATTTACTTTCAGCAAATACTCAAGCAATCAAGCCAAAAGTATACCCAGTGAACTCTGAACAATTGGGTGCTTTCAGAAAGTGATCATGAAAAGATAAACTGAATTTAATGAACAAATAGTCGAGGATAATTTCTTTGACAGTTTTGGGGGTTTGAGTTGCTGACTGCCTTGCCAATCTAAGTTTTTTCTACAGAAATAAGGAAGTTAGTGAAGCATCATAAATTAAGGAAAGAAATGGCTGAATATCAGTTAGCGTATCACTGTTCCTGGGATGAATAGGAGGAGGTTGATTCTTATGTAAATATCCAAATTTTACCATTTCAAAACTCTTAATTCATGCAAACGATGAATTGAGATGACTTATACAACCTATGTATATAGATCCTTACTTTTTTAATGTGACTGCATTCAATCAAAGTGATTGAACTCTGGATCTTTGATAGATAACTATGTTGTTATATAGAATTGTAGGCAATTAAAATATTTGTTTAATATTGGCTATTATACTAAATCTTTCTCATGGGATTTCTTGAAGAAGATTCCCAAGTTCTTTTCAAAAGTAGTGATTGTTTTGTGGGTTTTTTTGGTGTAACTTTAATATCCACTTGATTTGTGTGTCAGTATCAGAATACTTAATCATATTACACTCAAAAATATTTGAATCTAACAAGTTGATTAATACTGCAAAATTAATACACAATGTCATTGGTCTCACTGGTATTTCGTCAGTGATCTATGAGACAACAGATCCATCTTCTCTGGGTATAACTCCAAGAGAACGAATACCTTGGAAGATGAGCTCAAATAAAGCTACTTTTGATGTATTTATTTCCATGCTATTCTCTGACTTAACTGTACTCATTTTTTCTTATGCACTATTTCATCAAATACTATTAGTCATAGAAAGATCTATATAAATTTTAAGTGCTATTTCAGAACAAAGAAATTTACAAAGAATAGAATGAAATATCCCCTGTAAGTAATAAAGTAAATAGAAAACCAAACCTATGCCCTCACCCCCCTCCACCCTGTTATTAAGACACACATATCTGAATTTATAAAAAAAAAAAGTGTAGGAAAGATTCAACTAAAATACTGCAAAACTTTGGGGGAAAAAAAGGTGTGTATTTTGTAGAAGGTGACAGATTTGTGCTATCTTTTGCTGCGATGGAGAGACGGA
>VXBZ01004535.1:15479-31608 GCA_013399135.1 Heliornis fulica | reverse complement strand
CGTGGTGTCTGCCGAGCTCCTGCCCACGCAGCAGCCACGTCCCTGCCCTGGCCAGGCTGGCCATGAGGAGACGACCCCTTGGCACAACCTCACGTCTGGGCTGCGGGGGGCTCAGACCCTCCCACCAACACCTGGCTCCGGGGGGGGGCTGGGAGAAGAAATTTCCTCCTCAGCTGCCCTGCTCGGAGCAGTGAGGGGAAGGTAACCCCAACACGCCCCTCAGCGCCCCCCAGGACCATCAGGGTTCCTGCACCACAACGGTTTGGACTGGTTTGGACTGGTGAGCAACCCTCGTTGCTCCGGAGCCTCTGGGAACAGCAGCGGGACGGCTGGATGGGGTTACAGGGCTGCTGCCTCCCCCGGCTCAGCTCCACACACGAGCTCCTGAAGCCGAGAGGGTTTTCAAACCCTCGGTGGTGTTTTCTAAAGGCACTTTCAAGCCCGCTGCCCCAGGCCGTGCTGCCCGAGCCAGCGCTCCCAGAAAGCCCCAGTAATTAGGGAGGAGCGTGTCTGTGTGTAATTACCGGCTGGGTAAGTCCGTTGGCTTCTGCTGTCAGGCTGAAAACAGTTTGTATTCATTTCCCTACTAAAGTTTCAGGTCCTTGCCGGGGGCCTGCACGTTTGGAACGAGATATTTATTCAAGTAACCACTTAAGGAGGAAAAAGAAGGAGAAATCTAATCCTCTTGGGTAGGAGATCTCAAGAAAGGCTTTGCAGGAGGTTTTCACTGCGCCCTGAAAACCCACCCAGCGCTGCTGCCAGTGAGCTGCTGCATCCTCCGAAGAGATTTCTGTTGGGAACAGGCAAAGGACTCCAGGTCAAGAGCCCTGAATCGAGTGGAAGGGGACAATCACCAGCCAGCACCCTGGAAGTCTCATCTTCAACCTCGGTTTCGGTCCAGGGAGGTGGCTGGGACCAGAAGGTGACATCAGAGTGTGTTCAGTTCCTGGTTTTCCTTCAGCTTTGCAGGAGAAATAAAGCAATCACAACCCAAAATAAATTAAAACCCCGTACGGAGATATCCTCCTGCAACCCCCCGGAGCGCTCCAGGAGCGAGGAGGAAGCTGAGCCGGCAGACAAAAGCAGGAGCGGCCACCTCCCACCCGAGGACCTGCCCGCGGGCGGCTCACGGCTGGGCTGCGTCTGCCTGCCCGGGACAGGAGCGGGTCACGGCCACCGCTGCGGAGCCCTCCGAGCCAGCCTGCTGGGAAGGAGACGCTGGACAAACCACCTTGGTTTGGGGAGCTGGGAAAAGCCGTGGGGTGTTCCAGGAGAGCTGGGGTTTGGCAAGGATGGGGCATTTCCACGTGGAAATCTTGGGAGAATTTTTCACTGCCAAATTTCTGCTGGAAAATTAGAAGGTTTTTTAAAAAAACCCATCACAAACGAACCTGACTCGTGGCTGAGGGAAGGGGAAGACTTCAGAGACACAAATGGTGTTTCCTCACCTCGTTTTGTATCTTAGAAATAAACCAACTCGTTTGTCTTCTCGCTTCCTACCAAGGTCATATTTTTAGGATACAGCCGGCCCTGGGAAGCTGGATGTAACCAGGTAACGAGGATCTCAGCAATAAGCTCGACTGGGAGGATTTAAAGAGAGAGAGAGAGAAGCAGAGGCAAAGCAAACACCACTGTCTCCATCCCACATGCTCCAGAGCCAGGAGCAGCACAGCTGATGCTGTGGCCAGGCAGGCACTGGTGGAGATAAATCAGTTCCAGGCAGGGAAGGAGGCTTTGCTTGCTTGGGTTGGTTGGGTATTTTTTTTTCTTGAAGGCAAATAGAAAGACACAAATGAGGATTTTTTTTTTAAACACTTTTACAGTTGTCAAGAGTTTTGTACAAATCAAAGCATCCCTTTTAAAACCTCGTTACAAACATACAAAGAAACAATGCTATTACTACAAATCATCAGCTACTCAACTGCATTATCAATTCATCACAATAAAAAAAACCCAAGAGAATATACACAGGGCTTCCTCCCTCTCTTTATTTCTGTGTCTTGAGGGAAGTGAAAAAGCAAAGCCCCCATTTAAAAAAACCCCACCAATGCAGCTCATTTTCTAAAAACGTGTGAAGTACAAAATTAGGTATTTTCCCCACTGTCACACTCTGGCAAAGTAGGATAACATTTTGTTTTGTTTTGTTTTGTTTTTTTTTCTTGTTTTCACCTCAGAAGTCTCTTAAAAGCCCCCAAAAGGACAAAGCCCCACATGGCAGTGTCTGATGCTGCAGCGTGCTCCTTCCACGCCAGAAGCCAACACCATCAAAAAACCAGAAACCAAAACAAAAAGTGCCTTTGAGTAACATCCTCTTCAGTAACAAAAACCCCAAACAAGGATAAAAACCCCACAGTAACTAGTTCAAAGCTTAATAAACCCCTGACAGAGCAGCCAGCCCTGCACCAAAAGGACAATCTCTCCTCTTTGCTACCACGGCCCCAGACCAAGGTGTCCTCCGACACCCCTGCCCTGAGGGTCTCCAACCCCCAGATGTCTTTTCCTACCCTGACCTGGGTTTGGTGCTGGGATGAGAAGTGTTCCTGCCAGCTGAGAGCTTGGCTGTGCTCCCCCCAACCCTCTGCAGGGGCCAAGGGTTTTTACTCTGCCCCTTCTCTCCTGCCCACGAGTCAGCGCCCGGCTCTGGAAGGGTCTGTGGCCTCCGCGCTGTTTCTGAGCGGCACTTCCCTGTCACAGGGAGCTTTCACAGCCCTTTTCCTCTGCTGGAATTTCAGCAGCAGCGAGAAACATCCCTGGAGAGCCCCAAGAAACACTCCCTGGCTTGGGTCACCGCCTGAGTAAGCGCTTTCCTGGGCCAACCCCTACGTCTGCATCTGGAAGGGAGCAACAGAAAAGGGGTGAGCTCGGTCCTGGGACTGAGGGGAACAGAGGAAGCACCCCCAGTTTGAGCTCACCTCCTGGAAAAGAGGGGAGTAAGAGACACTTGGTCACACCAAGCTGCAGGTCAGCAAAGCCCCGAAGGTCACCAAGTAACCAGGGCACGGCAGGGGGAATTTGGGGTGGGTTTGGGTCTGTATTGTTAGGTTCTGGCTCCCAACCCAAAAGCTATCATAACAAAACAAGAAAACACAAAACTAGGCAGTTGGGTTTGCCAAGCTGACATAGAAAAGAAGGAAAAAAAAACCCACCCCAAACCAAAAACCTCTTCCAAGATAAACACAGAGCCCCCAGTTTGGAAACGTCTTCAAAAAAGCTTCCTCAGCCGTTCTCAGCAGTGGCACAACCCTCCAGCAACAGCTGCTGGGCCTGTGATTTATCAGCTTCCTTTTGAAGAGGGAACAGCTCAAGAGGATAAGAAAATAAAATCAAAAATAAACCAAACCCCCCAAGCACAGCTCCCGCCTTATCCACACAGCGACTGGGAACCAGCAGAGGTCTCTAATGCAGCAGTTTCCTGTCTGCTGACAGAAAGGGCACTGGGAGTAACTGGTCTGGGGGTGTGAGAGGAAAAAAGCTTCTTCCAGAAAGCAGCACTTGGGGGAAAGGGGGGATTTAGGGTGGCTGGGACCTCTCCCCGTGGATCACCGTGATGCAGGCCGGCGTTCAAGGGGTGGAAACCAGGCCCGCTCGCGCTGTCGGAAGGCAACGGGCAGCAGGTGCTTCCATGGAGTCCAGGGCTGTGGGCCAGGGCCAGCACTGAGGGTTTGCTTCCAGGTGGGTCTCCCAGACTCCTTGGCTAGTGCTGGGGAAAGCTCCCAGGCTGGGGGTTTGGTTTTAGGGGGAGGTTATTGCTCCCGACTTCTCAGGCTTTTTGCCCTTTGACAGGGCGGCTGCTTGCTTCAGGAGTTCTCTGTTCTTGGCCTGGAAACACAGTGAAAATGGGTGTTTAATAGCAGGGATCATCGTTAGTCCTTGGGGCCCTACAACCGCCTGGGGAGAAGCTGCTGGCACCTTGTGTGCAGGTGAAAGGAGGAGGAGGGAGGTGTCGGGCGAGCCCGGGATCTCTAACCACCATCCCCGCCCCCTCACTGCCCCCGCGGGGACAGGGCGGTGGGCTGAAAGGTGACAAGGACACAAGGTCGGGTCTGGCTCTGCTTCCTTCCCCTTTCACCAGCCGCTGAGCTCCCACGGCGTGAGAAGCACCAGACAAACCCTGGTGACTCAAACCCACAGCCTGAGGCTCCTTTCAGCGAGATGGAGGCCACTCCCCCACCCCCCCCTCACACTCCTGCTTACACCAAGAGCACAGGGGGAGCTGCTCACCACACTCCAGCTCTGCTCCACCCTCACAGCACCGGCACAGTACCAGAACTCAGCGCTGCACCGATCCTGCACCCCTGCCAGGGGCTTTCCAAACCCATCAGGGCACCAACACGGAGCAACTTGGAGTCTCTCTGGTTTGCAGCTAATGAAAAGTCATTGTCAGGTATGGACAAGGGTCTGCAGCCCCTTCTGCCAGCCTTCTGAGCTCACTCTCCTCTAGCCTATGGAGGTAAGTATGTCATAGCAGCAGGGTCAGGGGTAGAACCCGTGTGAAGCCAGATACAGGTCTCCTGCATTGGTTTACAGGGAATGAGTGAATGAAGATGGGTTGTTAGAGGAATTAAGCCCTCTGCTCCAGTGCTGCATGTGGTAAAGCAGCTTCTTTTACCTCCCACAGACTGGAAGAAGAACTCAAGCACCTCTGCCTCCCCCCATGAAAAGACAAGACAAAGGAGTAAAACCCAAGAGCACGTTCAAAAAACGAATCATATGAACACTTCAAGGCACCTAGAGTACACCGAGAGGATTTGAACATTTATTTGGGAATCAGTGAGAGTTTCCAGAGCCTCAGTCAATACCAACTCAGGTAAAACACTTGGACACCAGAGGGAATGAGCTCAGGGAGCCCCAGGCTGAGCTAAGACCAGCCCAGCACAGCGATCGACCCACACGACCCCCCTCTGCTCCGGAGAGGCAGGTGGCTGCAGGCAAAGCTGCTCAGGGGTCTGATGCTTCCTCTTTTATGGAATTGAGCAAGTTTAAGGCTGTTGGGAGGTGTCCAACAGCTTTCAAGGCAGACATCCCCCTTGAGCCACAGCAGGGTGTACTGTTCCCATGCACAGCCAGCAACCGGCGTGCCCTGCCTTGGGAAACCACTGCAGGAGGGAGGGGGGCATCTCCCAGTTAGCCCATGACCCCCACAGCAGGGTTGCCAAGGCAACCAACTGGTGCTGGGTTGCACTAATGGAGAGTTGTCTGTTCCAGACTGGAGCAGGAACAGCAGCTCATCCTACTCAGGCCACCCAAGACTGGAACAAGCAGCCCTGGGTGGGCACAGGCAGTGCCACAGCAGCACAGCAGACCTGAGACAGGAGGCTCTGTCTGTCACCAGTCCCTCAAACACACACCAGTGCCTCCAGCCTGGGTGGGCACAGGCAGTCTCCAGCCCTCGGCACACACCACCTCCTGAGAGGCACACAGTGCCCAAGAAGGTGACCCGACAGCAAAGGGGACCAGACAGCAGCGCCGGCTGGAGCCGCCTTCCGCTCGGGTAACGACCGTGGGTGTGTGTGGAGGGAGGCGGGGCTGTGCTCTCCGGCGGGAACAGGAGCCTTTTGTCTTAGCCCTCCTGTTTTCTCAGCGCTATTCTACTCCCCAGGGTAATTCAAGGGTGCACAGTTCACTCCTCTGTCTGATTTCCTCCCCGTAGCCAGCTCCCCTCTGACCTGGTGGCTCAGAGCGCATTCACACTGACAGTCTGCCCAGAGCTTCCATGGCCAGGACAAGAACCCTGCTCTCCCTGTTCCCTCCAGCTCAAGGACTTCTTTATTTGGACTACAGAGACACAGGAACTGCCAACTGTGCCTTGAGCTCTGCTCTGCCTGGTACCGGCCACACAGATCCCACCGAGCTGAGGGAGCCGGTTCAGACCTGATCCCACAACCGGTGAAGTGGGTTTGAGGGACCTCACCTAGTCCAGAGGGGACACAACACAGCACTTCACAGCACAGTCTGAGCCCAAGCAGAGAGCAGCAAGGAGGATATAAATAGGGTTAACAATGCACTGCAGCCTGCACAGTGCTGGGGCTTTGCCTGGCAGAGCAGAGAGGCTGTAGGACAGGGCTGGGAAGCGTTAGCAGAGCCGTGGGTGCAGCTCTGGTCAGGAGTGTCCTCAGGCACTCCTGGGTTCAGCACAGCTCAGCAATTAAAACAAAAATGCTGTCACCTGTAACTGCTCCATGACCTCCTTGTGTGTCTTCTCCATCTGGTTCATCTTTGCCCTCATCTGAGACTCCTGGTACTGCAGGTCGGCTTTCAGCTCTGTGATCTGCAGACAAACCAGTAAGGAGCAAGTGAGCTCGGAGATGAAAGTAACACCCTCACCCCAGACACCTCCTGCCACAGAAAATGCCTCTGCAGAAGCTGTGTGTGACTGGGTGAGTTCAGAAACATGCTGGGACGGGCTGGGAGAGAGCAACAAGACCCCAACCATCAGCTGAGCAGCAGAGAAGCAGGAGTGGCCAGGACTGTCTTGCTGCAAGGAGCAGCATGTTTCTGCTCAGCCTCGCCCCCACACGAAGGTCTCGGAGACAGCGGTCAGAAAATGACCCGTTATGAAATGAGATCTCCTGGGTGAGTCCAGAAAACCTCTTTGACTTTGGAAAGGAGGCAGCCTGGAAACTGCCAGAAGCTCTGCTGCTCCCTCCAAGGTAAAGAGCCAGAGCCTGCTGCAGCGTGGTCTGTGTGACACGTCAGCTCGCTGCGGGGAGCGAGCCAAGGGCCGTCCGTACCTTCTTCTCCTTCTCCAAAATCATCTGGTCTTTCTGGTGCAGCATCTTTTTTAAAGTAGCCACCTCCTCCTTCAGCTGGGCAATGATAACAAAGTGGTCAGTGCCAGGAGAGTCCAGGGCGAGGTCTGGAGAAAAGCTGAAGCAAAGCAGAGGGAGAGGCTCTCGTCAGGACACCCCCTCCTCACCCAGGCAGGGGAGCTCCCACACAGACACGCTCGAAGGAGAGCGGGAATCACATCGTGACAGGCCCTCCAGGCACTCCCTGAGTGAAGGTGTCACCTGCACCTCTGCCCTGGGTGCCACATGGAACCAGGGAATGGTGTGGTAACCCAACAGGGTCTACATGTGATGCTGTGTGAGTGGTGACAGGCAGGGCTGCTGTGGGCACCGTCGGTCAGTGTCTGCAGACACCACACGACCAGGGCTCCCTTCCCAAACCCCAGGGCTGAGGCAGCAACCAGGAGCCAGCCAAGCTCTACACAACCACTCAGGAACCCCTGGGTGTGCAGCAAGACTTTTCACTAACTAAACAAGCCCTCTGGCAAGGAAGGGACAGAAAGAGAAACCAAGAACCTCGAGTTAAACAAACACAGCAAAGGGAGACACCAAGATGAAAGCCAGCACTGTACCCTGCAGGGGACACACACTGGACTTCTGGACTTGGACTCTGCCATGACACAGCAATTCAGGGAGACACTTCATCACCACTTCACAGCAGGAGAGACAAACACCCCTCCTACACCACCAGACACTCCAACCTAAGCAACCAGCCCAAAATCGACCTGGAGAGCGGTCACACCCTCATGGTGGCAATTCACCGGGACCGGTGTCCCTGCGGGGCGGCCACCCAGAGTCCTGCGCTAGGGGGATGTTTGTTCTCATGTGACACACCAAGCTGCAGCCATGGGCCCAGGGAGCTCACCTGATCTGTGCCTGCCTTCTGCTCCTTCCCACTGGACTGGCAAGCCTGGTTTTTATCCCTGGGTGCTGGAAGGGCAGCACACTCCCAGCCACACACACCTGGAGCTGCTGCGTGAAATTTAACACGGCAACAACTCTGCCCTCGGGAGACCTCACCTGGAGTACTGGGTCCAGTGCTGGAACCCCCAACATGAGAAGGACATGGACCAGTTGGAGAGGGTCCAGAGGAGGGCCACAAAGATGATAAAGGGGCTGGAGTACCTTTCCTATGAGGACAGGCTGAGAGAGTTGGGGCTGTTCAGCCTGGAGAAGAGGAGGCTCTGGGGAGACCTTCTAGTGCTCTGCCAGGACCTCAAGGGGGCTACAAGAAAGATGGGGAGAGGCTGTTCAGTAGGGCCTGTTGTGACAGGACAAGAGGTGATGGGTTTAAAATAGAGGGAGGGAGATTTAGATTGGATATTAGGAAAAAGTTCTTTCCTGTGAGAGTGGTGGAGCACTGGAACAGGTTGTCCAGAGAGGTGGTAGATGCCCCATCCCTGGAGAAGTTCAAGGCCAGGTTGGATGAGGCCCTGAGCAACCTGATCTAGTTGGGGGTGTCCCTGCTTCTTGCAGGGGGGTTGGACTGGATGACCTCTGGGAGTCGCATTCTATGATTCTAACAAAGCTTCACCTAGAAGGTTACTTCATGTCTGAGTGTCACCAGACAGCACTGCTGCCATGAAGATAAGTAGCCAGGGTGACCTGAAGCCTGCCTGGCCTGTATTTATTTGCTGACAGCCGGCCCAGTCGGTGAACACGTGTCCTTGCACTCAGCTCTGAGCCCGGGCGCTGCGCAGCCTGGGGGAGGCACGGTCCGGACCCCAACCCTACCGCTGCCACCTCGGCCCCACTGCACACCCGGGCTGTCCCCTCACACCCGGCTCTCCCTACTGCCCCGGCAGCACCAATGGCAACACAGGCCACACCCGCCAGGCCGGCCAGCAAGGACATGGCAGGAGGAAAGGGCCTGCGCAGCGCTCTGGGGGGACCGCGGGTGTCACTGTCCTCGGCGCGGGAGAGGTTCCGTTGCACAGCCGAGGAGCTGCCCCGAGTAGAGGCTGTGCAAGATGCTGGTGGCTGCTCCAGCAGCTCTCTGTGTGCACGTGTGTCACTAACAGTGGCTGTGTGTCCCACTCAGTGCAAGTGCACCGTGGAGGAGAGAAAGGGAACAAAGGAAACGCAGCTCCACAGAGAAGGAAAGGGGCATCCTCAGGATCCCTGCTGGCTGGAGACAGTCTCTTGCTTACTGCCGGCCCCTGGCCAGACAAACGTCCCTTCCTGGGGTGACAAAGAGCGTTGAGAGATGCTCAGCTGCATCTCCAGTCTCGGGAGATTTCCCCCAGCAGCTCCAGCGGGATCAGTTCCCTCCATGGCAGCTCCTGTGGCGCCGGGAAGGTGAGAACCGGCCCTGCCACCCAGTGGGGACAAGGCACAGGGAGCCACCAGCCTCCCCCAGAGCTGCTCTCCCACTCAACAGACCCCAGTACACACCCTAAGAACTTCGAGGGTCTCCTCCCACCCCCGGGGTCTGCGCCTGCAGGCAGGCAAGGGTGGGCTCAGAGCACCCAGGCATCCCCTCCTGTCAGATACATGAGCACAGGTATTTTCAGGCAGGTATTTTCCTATCCAGTTGCTGCAAAATACACCCTCACATGTCAAGGTACCAATTAAAGCAGCTTTTCCATTCCCCCCCCCCCCTTTTTTTTTTTTTTTTGAGACTGACAAGCTAGTAAAGAAAGGTTTCTCTGTCATTAACCCCCTCTCATTAAGGAATGGTCTGAGATGCCAAAATTAGACATCTGCCAAATGCAAGTGTCTCCATTCCTTTAACAAAGGGACTAAGAATGAAAACAACTGACCAACAAAAATGGGAAAAAGCTCCATTTTCCCTACAACTAACCCCCATTCCCAGGATGCCAGTCCCTTGGGATGGCTCAGGCACACATGCTCCCTGCATCTGAACAGGCCAAAATGCATGCCTGCAATTAAAATGAACTGATGAGCTCCTGCTGTTTCCAATGGAGACACAGGGAAAACATGGATCACCTCCACCAACACCTGCCTGCCTCTGCCCAGCAGAGAAGGAACCAAAATGACTGCCCTGAGCTGCACACCAGCTAAATGGCTGAAACCAGGCAGAACAAACCCTGGGCTTAAAGGTTTTGCTATTTGGGTCACAGTAGTGTAAAGAGGCACTGACCAGGCTGATCAAACCAGCATCCAGGTTTCCAGAAACACCCACCACATGCCAAACACCCACCCAGGCCAAACACCCACCCAGGCCAACAGGAACCAGCACCTGAACTCACAGCACCTCCAATGCCACCAAAAGCTGGCACAGTTCAGCCCAAGTCCCAGAGTTTAAGCCTATTCCAGGACTTTTCTGTGCAAATCAGACTCTTGCTATGAAATGGACTTTGCTGCTCAGCATCCTCAGGCATCTCTGCCCCCACCTCAGCTCAGTCAGTCACAACTTGTCCTTGCCTGGTGTTAAGAGCACAATTTATCACCTTGTCTGAAGGGACAGAAGTCTGGAGGAGAAAAACATTTCTGGCCACGTTTGCACAAGAGGATGAGGCACAAAGTGCCTCCCAGGTCAGGGCCAGCACAGCACCAGAGGCTGAGGGTGCAGCTGAGGAGCTCACACACACAGGGGCAGCCCAGGACCGGGGTGCACTGTCAGGACAGACAGAGCAGTGGGGGAAGGGCGGCTGGGAGGTGTGCTGGGAGGCACTGTGTGCAGACAGACACCCCCTGTGCAGCAGAACCAGGGCCATCACCACACCGAGCCATCCAAGGCCACCTTCAAATGGTCACTCAGACAAGCCCTGTGCCACGGCAGACCCTAACTGCACACTTAGGCTGCACCCCAGGGGGACTCGAGGAGACAACCCTCTAGAGAATGGTGCAAGAGGGGAGGGTTTGGGGGATTCATCCTCACAAAGCCAACCCCAGCAACTCCCCAACATGCTTACACTGTTACTGTTCTGTGCAGTCACGCGCCTGTTTAAGGCAGCTGGAGCTCACCCCTTCCACAGCTCCTTGGGAACCAGTAACACTGCACACAGCTTGTTACTGGGACTCAGCAAGAAAAGACTGTGGCCAGGACATGGCCTGGGCAGGGCTGTCTGACAGCACCTGACACCAGCAAAACAGGTGCATGGCATCCCTCTGGTGCCCACTGCAAAGGGATGGCTGAGCAGTGGATGCCAGAGCACAGGACCCTTCACTTCTTGGAGCCCTTCAAGCCAGCAGGGATATTACAAGGAGTTGCTAGGTGTCAACTGGATAAAAATCCCTGGTGCTGTCCCACAGCCCCGGGAGCAGCCTCAGTCAGTGAGTAGGAGGCTTTCCAGAGGGAAACCTTTCCCACCAGGGACTTGTCTCTGGTCTTGCCTCTGGCTCCAACAGCACTGCAGGCAGCCAGGTGAATTCTCAGACTACCCCCTGCTCAGCCACCACTCCTGACCCACAGTTACTTCTTAACCTTTTCAACATTGTAACAGAAAGCACCATCCAGATGATACACCGGGTGCAGACCAGTCTGTGGGAACCACTGCCCTACTGAAGGATTCAGGTTCTATTTCCTGTCACAGCATTTCACATAATGACAAGATGGCAAGTGTATCCATGGGGGAGATGCCAGCTGCCATCTCTAAGATGAGACATCCAAGGCAGGTAGTGATTAATCAATTACCAGTGGCTTTAACAGACCCTTTGGCACTAACGAGCCTATGCTCCGGTCCACGCTCCCAGTTCTCTACTGTCTGGAAAGAGATCCATCAGTAGGGACAGTTTCCATATGTCCCCAGGTCCCAGGGAGGGAGGGAGAGAGGGAGGGAGGGCAACAGGGGAGAAAACAACAGGTGGTCTCACTTCAGGATGTCAGTGCCTTGAGAAACAGGACAATGGTGGGCACCAAGACTCTGTTGGGAAGCAACCCACTGCGCCAACGTGGACGGGGTACTCTGGGTAGGGGGACAAAGCATCTCAGGAGAGGAAGGAACGCTGAGAATCAGAGAGGAAAGGCAGGAATGAAAATATGCTTGTACAAGATGATAAAAAAAAAAATAAAAATCCTTCTCAACCTCCTGTTTCTGCTAGTCCTCCCGTTCTGCTGCACAGGCAGCTGGCACAGACACAGTCCAGCACCACGTGGGGCAGCACAACGGGACCAGACGCTGTCAAGCAAAGCTCTTGGATTGCTTGTCCCTCCCCCAGAAGGGGAAATGGGAGGTAAGTCTTGATCCTCTCCTCTGAGGCCATCTCCCTGCAGATGAGTCCTACAGCGCAGCCAGCAGCCCCCCTCTCCCTGTGACTGCAGAGAGAGGATAAAGCTGATCTGGCTGCGGGTGTTCTAAGCGCCGGGGAGCTCAGCCAGCAAGCAGGTTCTGCCCTAGCAGGTACAGGCACTGAGTGTTCCTCTCCTCTTCAAACCTGTGTCTAAATGCCAAGTGACACTGGCCTGCTGGGTTTTGGGAAGCTGCTGATGCAGCCCCTCGAGGCCCCAAAGCCCAAGATCCTGCTCTAGCACAAGAGCCTCCTGCTAGTCACACAGAATTCTCCCACACAAAACGTAGCAAACAAGGACTCCCACCCACAATTTCCCCATGCAAGAGGCTCACCTGTCTCCGTTGGCAGATATGGCATCAAACTTGGCTTTCTTCTTTGGGATTTCATTCTGAATAGAAGAGGTGGATAAGGTTTTCTGGCTAGAAAAAAACGAGGAAACCGTATGTCAGAACCTGTCTAAGGCAAAGCAGCAGGTAAATATTCCCACCCACTTTGAACCTATTAAAACGAGATTTCCTAGTGCAAGAAAGAGTGATAAAAAATTCATTCCCTGAAGAGTAGCTGGAGACTAAAAATAAACAGAAAACAATGTGCCAGTCAGATCAGAAGGTAGGTTTTAAGCAACTCATGCTTAAAATCTACATTTCAACTGTTAAATTGTTAAATGCAATTTAGCTTTAATTGTGTACGAGTTCACTAAGGTGAACCACCAAGCAGCACTGCTGGACTGCAGGTCTAGGCCAGCAGCACAGGGCTCACAAACTGGCAAAGCCTGACTTAGATTCTCCCCAACCACAAGCAGCTGCCACAACCCATCTCCGAGGACGGGGCCCCAGGCACCTCTCCCAGCCCTTGCGGAGGCGTGCGAGGGAGCGCGGAGCAGCCAGGTACCCCGTTCGCTCGCCCTGCGCCACAGGACAGCTCGTGGAGGTCACCTGTTGTAGTGGCTGCCACTGCTGAGCCTGCTGTACTGCTCCTTCTCCTGCAGGCTCGCCCGGGAGGAGCTGCTCAGGTGTTTGCACTGCTCTTTGGTCTTCTGCAGGACCCGCTTGTAGGAGAGCGTGCACAGCCAGCACAGCAGCTTTCCGTCCACCTGGAAGGGGAGACAGAGAAGCTTTGGTCTCACTTTCCACCCACAGGCTGAACACAGAGAAGACAAAGAGCATCTTCAGCTCACACACAAACATCAGCACCTCAGAAGGGATCCTGAGTGCCTGGAAAGGGCAGGAAGTGCATCTGGCACAGCTGGTGTGCGGCCGAGAGCGCTCGCTCGTCTATCGGACTACAGTCCCTGCTGGACAGTTTACAGCAGCCACTCACTGGGACCTGCTAACTCCAGTGGGATTTCTGCCAAAGCAATGCTGAGGAGTGGTACATGAGAGGCCAGTCCCTGGACACCAGAACAGCTGGAATCTCTGGGACAGGGAGGGCCAGCGCAGCATCCAAAGGCACAGCAGGTGTTTACAGCCTGCAGGAAGCAGTTCTTAGAAGCACACACCTAAGGAACGGGAAAGCTGTGCTGTGGGTTTCCTGGTGGAGGTACCACACCTCCAGCTCTGCAGGTTTTGCTCTGAGGCCCCTTCTTTGCCAGCCCACCTGCCCCCAGGCCAAACTCAAGAGCTCTTTCTCAGCAGATCTGTCGAAGGGCTCAAAGATCAAACAGCTTCAAAACACAGCTCAGCTCAACGCCAGAAAAACCCCGTGCAGCTGAGGGACTGCCCCCTTTGAAGTGCTTGAGAACACAGGAAGGGGGTGGACAGAAGTTCACCTCAACCAGCCTTTTCAGACACCTTTTCCAGAGATACTGACCTTTTTCCTATCGTCCTTCCTGTCAAATGCACACTGCTGCTTGCACTGCTCACAGGAGTGTGGGGGTCCATACTTCTTCTCGGAGTTTGTGCAGCGCTGGCACTTGTTTCCAATAAACGCCGCTATGATGTTGCAGTACTGGCAGGGTTTGGGCTTCAAGAAACAACAACAACCAATCCAGCTGTGCTTCTATTAACACCTTGCTCTTTCCCTCTCTCCCCATCACTTCAAATACTTTAACTTCCCTGTTCCAAGCTCATTGTAGTGCTGATCCAGGAGGCATAACTACACCTGGACCTCTGATTTCTGGCTAGGCAGCACTCAGACCATTTATTGAGAGCTAAGAAATCTTTAGAAAACACATAACACTGAAATAGAAACAATCAAAATCTCTTTTTTTTCCCCTCAGATTTCAGACAAGCAGGAAAAAGATTTATCACTGCTTCCTGTTGCAATCTCAGTTTGTGAAAGCACGCTCTCGTTTCGATTGGGTATCAAACAGGTCATTTCCTGGCCTAAAACGATGCAGAGCTGCTCTTTTCTCTACTAAGAGAAAGGTAAAAGCTTCACGCTTGAGGGAGCCACATCTTATTGATCAGTCATGCTACTACAACACAGGCAGCCCATAAAATGCTCTTTCAGCAAGATAAAGACAAGAAAGATGAAAGGAAAAAGAGGCTGGTGAGAACGAGCCCTGCTCACTTACTGTTCCATAGAGCTTCACATTCTGAGCACACTTCTTGCATATTGTGTTGGTTTTGCTGTTAAGAAGAAGAACAGATCGTTCCATTAACACTTCCCCAAAGAAAATTAAAGCTCAGTGGTTAGGATCCCTGTCTCCCTTGGGCTCCCTCTCTAATAGCAAGACTGTATTCATCTTCACCAGGGATTCTGATATCAAAGTGCATTTCCTACCCCCATCTGGCTGGGGATAATTTGCCAAAAAGTGGTGTTACTAGGAGGTATCTTTTAATCAAGGCATCCCCAGATGACACCAGTTTTCTGCCCTCACAAATACAGGAGTCTGATCGCCAGCTAATTGGCAGCCGAGTGACTCAGCCTGTGACAGTCTCAGTTCTGGAGGAGGTCTGCTCTGGGTGACGGGGTTAAGGCAGGTCAGGACAGAGGTGTATTTGTCTAACAAACACAGGAAAGAACATCCCACATGATGCCCACACACAGCTACTGACTCTACCAACCTGTCCTCTGCAAGCTTCCTAACTTGCACAAACACAGAGACAAAAGCACAGATAAAGGAAGCTCCTTCAGAAATCATTTTTACAGGGGCTGAGTTGACATCAGGCTGTGTGGAAAACAGCCCAGGACAACTCAGTTCACCTGTGCTGGCTGCTTGAGGCAGTCAGCTCTGTCCTGGCTAGAAGCAGGACGGAGGAAAACGTGTGGGAAGATGCAGATTAAGCCTTCACTAAAAGCTGCATCTGAGCACTGACCAAAAAAGAAAGCCAAATGAAAGGTGTAAGTCTAAGGACACAGCAGAGACACACTGACTTGCCCAGCAGGCCTCTGAAGAAGACTGAAGCTCTCCCAAGTCATCTACAGCAACAACCTACAGGTTAAGGCTCAGCCATCAAGTGTTTTATCATTACAGTTCCCCTGGAAACACCAGTCTCCCCAACTTGGCAGATATTTACCTTTCCTGCTGGAATTCAGTCCTGCAGTAAGTGCATTTAACAATGGGATGTGCAATCCGGCACTCCTGCAACAAGAGAAGCCACGGGTGAGATGCAGTGCTTCTCCCACACAGCTGCCCAAAGCCCCAGATCACCCGCTGACCACACACACACATCCATCAAACTCAAAGCATTTCCTCCCATCCAGTCACGCTGCTCTTACGAGGGCTGAGAGCAGAGAAGGGTCACAGGAATGGTATGTGTCACAGGTGAGCCAGAAGTAAACTGAGATTCACAAGGAGAACTTATTTGTGCCCAATGCCCTCAGACAAGGGTCACGGTGACTGGCCTCACCTCCCAGGGCAGGAACAGAGCCCTGCCACAGTTAATCACACCTCTGTGCTCCACCAGCTTCCTGAGCCCAGTGTGCCTGTGGCGCCGCTCTCCTCTCTGCCCACGCCTCAGAGGTTTCCCTGCGTTCACCTGGTTTGTCCCATCTGCCTGAGCAATTCCAGGCCACTCCACTTCCTGCTCCCCGTTCCCCATCTCATCCCTGACACCATTCTTCCCCACACAACCTGCCCCACCGCCCTGGACTGTCCTCCAGGACCCACCTTCCTCCTTCGAGAGACCCTAAGGCCTCCTCCAGATCTGCCCCAACCCCCCCCAGAGCCCCAGGCCTCTCCTCTTGCTCTCCTCTCATCC
>VXBZ01004533.1:189266-228542 GCA_013399135.1 Heliornis fulica | reverse complement strand
AAAAAGATAAAATAGAGGAGGGACAATGTGCCTATGGGAATTATGTGAGATAGGAAAAATCCTTAAGAATATATTAAGGCTGATTGACTGTTGGTTTTTTTTTGTAGTAGCTAGTAAGCCAATATTTCTGTGGGCTTGAGGAGTTAAATTACCAGAATTAAAGACTTTGAGCCTGGGGTTCCTGGGTGTGAGACTGGCTTTCATCGGGTGCTGATGAGACTTTTCTTGATGACGGGAGCCCAGGCTTAAGGTATCATAGTAAACATAGGCTGTGGAACGCCATAGACTCGTAAAGGCCTTGTGATGTAAACAGTCTTTCTCAGCATTACGCTCTGCAGCTTTTTTGAGGTGACTCTAGAAGTCTGGTTAGAACCTGTAGATGTCTGTGAGGAATACTGGTTCACAAGGATCTAGAAATATCTTTCTGTTCTCTGCCTGTCACCACTTGATACTGGTGTGGGTTTTCGTACTGCCGAGGTGGCAGAGCACTGCCCGTCACCAGGGCATCGGTGCAGGTTTGCCCTGAGCATGGTGAGTGCAAGGGGAGTGCAGGTCCAGGCGTCCTAGACTGGCTCGTTCCTGCTAGAGGTGTGGTCAGCTGGGTCATCCGGAAGGGAAGGGGAGTTACACAAATGGTATTTCCCCTTTATGTATATTGTTTACTGCCATATATGTTGATCTAAAAAAAGGTGATTGTTTAACTTGCTGATGGATCATATCTTGATTGGGAGTGACTTTAACTTTTTCTGAGGAGCAGCAGTGGGTGTTCTTGGTCAGCTGAGCCATTTCACTGATTAGTTTATGATGTTGATCAGTGAGCAATATTTTTGACACTTGCTGGGAGTAAAGGAAAGACAATGGTAAACTTTGAAACTGATCTTGCTGCTGCAGTACTGAGGAAGATAAGGCTGGTTGGGATGGCACAGTTTGGTATCAGAATATATTTATGAAAATGTTGGATTGGGGAGGGCTTCATGAAAACTTAAGGTGGAAGACCTGACTCTGGCAACGTTAGTGGAGAAGGAACAAGCTTTGTTGCGTGCCAGGTAAGATCTGAGTGTGGTGCCTTCCCATGGTGATCACCATCAGGCATTTTAAAGGACAAAACCCCCCATTCCTTCTGGGATGCTAAATCCCCCAGTGAACTAATCCCTTGCAGGGACCAATGTAGCATCTTACTGAAGGTATAATTTATATAATGAGTTAATAACTAGCTACTAATGGCTACTTTGACCTCTATATTTTGTCACGTTACTTTGGAAAAAGTTAAATGTTACCCTGCCACATACAGATAAAAACTTCTGATTAAAGCCACAGCAGTGAGTTACTACAATTGCTAAAGCCATAGCAATAGTAAAACAAAGGGCTTGGGTGAAACAGAAAAATATATAACAAAACTGTCATTCTGCTCTGAAATAACTTGGATGACCTGTGCTATCTGTGCAATAATTAACTGCAGTAATCAATAAATCAGAAGTTAAGTCCAGAAATGCTGTTAGTTGAATTAAGAAAGCAGGTTGGGTTTGATTTAAAAAAAAATCTTCAAGTGTCTTAGGAGACTTCTGTTTAGTCTCAGTGTGGGTTTGCAAAATAGCTGGTGGGCTTGAAATGGCTAAAAGATAAGTGTCATACTCGGGGCGCAGTCTCTTTACAGACACCTGTATTCAAACCAAAGTTTAGTACTGTTTAGCATCCCCTGTGACCTGATAAGCACAACCATAGTGAACTCTGAAGGAATCTACAGACTGTTTGTTTGGGTTTTTGTAAATGTATACAGAGTGGGAAGCTTTAAGAATCTTAATTCCAGTAAAAATGCTCTTGCTTGATATGAGTTTAGCTAAATGAACAGGTATTTTTGGCAGACTGAGACAGAAGTGCTGAAGGGGTAATTGGACTCTGTAATCTTTCTCAACTGTATTTGGAGAATACTTATGGGAGACACAAATGCCAGCTGAAGCAAGTATGAACACCATCCTAGAAATACCTGTGAGCCAAGTTTATAATTTATTGGCATGACATACCATGAACTGTGACTGTGAATTCTGACTGTCTTGCCTGGAATTGCTGTTTGGTGGGTTGTTGTTCCCTGCTTCACTGCTCTGACTGTATCTGTTTGGCTATTATGCTTTGAATAGCTCCTTTATAGCTGTGTCAGAGCTACCAAATACAGCCAAACCCACTTCATTTTGTTATCTGTGCACCTTGTGAATGTTTATCAGGTCTCTGTCAAGTTATTGTGGTGAAGTTTTCCAGTAAAGTAGGAAATGCTTTAACCACACTGATACACATCGGTGTAAGGACCTAGTGTTTTGAGTCAGGAAGAAGAAACTGCCTTGAGTTGTGGATGCCTTAGTCACCCTGAGGAAGTGGGTGGTTCCTATGCAGTTACATACTAGTGATGCCCACTTCAAGTGTGCAGTTGGACTCAGCTGGCTGCCTTGGCATTGGCCAGTTGCACGAGGTGTGTATTTAGCCCCCGTGGGCTGGGACCCTCTTGAGGCACACGAGCAGCATAGCTGGGCCTCAGAGCCGCTGCGCTCGCACTGCACCAGTTCTCTGCGGTGCGGGTGAGCACCGCTGGCTCCAGGGAACGGCTGTGTGGTGAAGCTGAGGAATCTCTGAATCCCCATTTCGGAAGGTGGGAGAGGAGTTAGGCATGAAGAAACAAAGTAACAGTAAGCCACTCTTTTTTTTTATGAGAAAGAGGAACCTGGCCAGTGCTTTCTCCACCTTTCCTCAACAAGAAAGGACTCTTCTGCTTTTTTTTTTCTTTTCTCCTCACCAGTTTGTTGCTCTTTACCAATAGTTTTTTTTATGTTTTAGGGGCTGAGGTAGGGAAAAACTTCCACCTGAACTGCAGTGGGTGATGCCCATGTTTTTCTTCCACTGGGTACCTGTATGTTCTGGAACACCAAGCAGGTACTATACTGGCAGGGGGAGAAGGGGCAAACATCTGGTGTGTCACATCTGTCCCAGTGTTAGGCATTTGGCCAGGTCCAGCTCCCCCGTTTTAAAGTACTGCTAAAGACAGCTTGGTCTTGCTGGAACGGCTGTAGCCCTTTTGCTGTAAGGCTGTACACAGGCAGAGGCTTGTCACTCAGCCATTTTCGTAGGCAGACCACTGACACGGAATCAGATAGGTCTTAAGTTAGAAATGAAAATGTTTTGTGGTGTGAGTGGGGCTATTAATAAAAGGTACATCCTGGCTTTAATAAATTCAAGTAGTAGCTGTTACTCCATGGATGGCTATTGAAGTTTGGACGTTTTTTCTGCACTCAAACCAGAACAAATCAAAACTTCGGTACAAAAACCTCGTTCAGAACAAGATCTCGTTCGCAGTGAGCTGCTGACACTAAAAGTGACCGATTTCAAGCAAGGAGCCGTGGCCAGGTGTGTGGTTGTGGTGGGTTCTCCCAGGCCTTCTCCTTGAACACGTGCTTCCCCTCATTACCGAGGCTGTGTGCGGTGTGTGACGCCGGGCTGGCACCGACCTCCGTGGGCAGTGGCAGAGGACAGGTCAGGCTTGCTCCGGCGAGGTGTGTGTCACCCGGCCGTCTCCAGCTAAAGCCGTGCACCGACACTCTCCACCCGTGCCTGGCCTCTCCGAAAGCAGCATGGGTGGATAATTACAGCCGAGTCTGTTGTGGCTTTCTGGTTTTGGGTATTTTTGGGTTGTGTTTCTTTGGTTTGTTGTTTTTTTTTCTGTTTCTTCTCATCTGCTTTATTTAGTCTTTTGTTAAAGGGTGTATATGAAGGAAGATGCCCTGAAATGCTTTGCCTTACATTCATTCATATGGCTCTGTGGTTAAAGTCAGGAATCTGAGGAGGGTGCTTGGTGCAGCCCCTTTTCAGAGAAGCTGGATGCTCTGCTCAGGTTGATGGGTGACTCCCTGGGGCTCAGCTGCAGTTTGCTAATAGCAGTAGCTGCTTTGCCCTGTAGCTGCTGGAATACCCACCTAGTGCTAAGATCTGTCTCTGAATAACTGCTCCAGGTCAAAGCCGTGGAGCAGGCCAGCTGTTGGTGTGTCTTGGGGATATAGGAGGAGAAATTGGGGGTTATTTTGAATTTGAGGGGGGGAAATGCCTGTCTCGATGACAGGCAAATTGCTGTTATTTTTGGGCAGTCGATATAGTTGCATCTCCTAGATGCAGTGACAAAATGGACAAGACAGACTGCTGGGGGGGTTGTGGAGACTCCATCTCTGGAGATATCCAAGACCCATCTGGACACTCTGGCCTGTGTGACCTGCTCTGGGGAACCTGCTCTGGCAGGGGGTTGGACTCGATGGGCTCTGGGGGTCCCTTCCAGCCCCGACAGTTCAGTGATCCTGTGGTACTGGAGTAGGATCACGACTGGAATTGTTGCACGATGTTGGATGTACAAGGTGTTCACTGCTTAGCAGTAGTGCATCAAAACACCTCCTTCTGCTTTCAGTACTGTGATTTTTACCCTGGTAGTACTACAGGCAGGTTTTGGAAGTTTGTGTTCTGCTGCTCAGTGCTTCGAGCTCCTGTGTATAAAGTGGTGCCGTATCTCGTCCCTCTCCGCGGTGTTTGTCGCCGCTGCGGGCGTTGCTGTGCTGGCACAAGTGCCGAGCTTCAGCCATTATGAGCCCCTGGGCTTCAGCAGGTAACGCACAGCAGCATTGCCCTCTAGAGGACACTTCTGGTCCCTTGGATAGACCTCAAGTGCACTGCATTCCCATCCATCCCTACGTGAGACACTCTGCTCAAGACCAGCTGGCCCCTTACCTGTCAGGAGGTGAGGTGTGGGCACGAGTAACTTAACTGTTTGCTGCCCTTCGCTGAACGGGTGTAGCCGGTGCTCTCAGTTTGCAGCTGCATTGGTTCTGAAATAGCTGCCAGGGAAGAGGTCAGACTAATTCAGTGATGTCTTGTCTGTTTAGAGTGCTCCTCTAAAGCCACCTCAGTGGCTTGTGCCATGGTGCACAGCATTTGATGTGGGAAATCCACCAGCAGAGTGGAATACAAGCAACTTGGAGCTTAAGCTTATTTTGAAGTAGACAGCAGAGCCTGGGTAGGTTTAGAAACAAGTTCCTGAACTGCTGTGATGGATAAGTAGACATTAATGATACAAGCTTGGTATTGTATCTTAATTTTTTTCATATAAGAAAGGCTCTTGTTTAAAGCAGGCTCCTTACCAAAGTTGTTATCCAGTCTTTATAGTGAACCTTGTGTGTGTCTCTGGAGACCCACAGGGGAGAGGCAGTGGGAATGTGTTTGCTGCAGTAGCTGGTAGGAAGTGTACAAACCCGGCTGCCATGTCACCAGTGTGTGTGTTGTGTTCAGTTTATCTGGTTGCTAAAAGACGGTTGGTCAGACTCGCTAAACAGCTTGTGTAAATTACGTGTTGTGTACCAGCTCCTGTTAGGCATGCAAAAAATGCATCTTCAGCATTTTCCATAGTCACATTGCTTACAAAAGGAGTACCTGCAGTGCAGAAATCGAAAGGCAGTGCTGCTGAAATGCTTTGGGTGATGTCACCTTGGCAAAGATTAGAACTGTCCAGTTGAAGCAGATTCAGCACTAGGAATATTGAAGTTCAAGTTACTGAATAAGAAGGTGGGGGGGAGTAATTTATTTGTGAAAGGCACAATTCTGACTAGAATGCTATCCTGAGTATGTCAAACTTCAGCTGTATTCTGAACTAGCTTGCATTGTCAGTTGTGCAGTGAGTGAGTAGCTGTCTGAATGCAACTGAAGTAGCAGGCTTGTGGCAACTCCACACCATGGTAATTGTACAACTCTGGTAAGATTGAAGATCTGTTTAAAAATCTGCTGTACCCCAGATACAGGCAAGATGAAAGGTTAACCATAGGTTAAAACGTGCCTGAAAAGGAGGCAAGTGTTGTCTGCTAGAAGGTGGCTCTTCAGAACTGCCACAGGTAGTGGTACTTGAATAGAGAAAGTACTTTGTCTAAGAGTTGTGTAATAATGTACCTGTAATGAAGGAGCTACAGTGACAAACTGAGTGTACCTTGGTGCTGTTGATTATGGCTCAATAATGCTGTTGATTATTCCATTGTCCCTTCCTGGAATGCTCTCATCTTAAACTCTCCCAAAGCTTGAAAGATACAGGAGAGCATTAGCTGATCCTTAGCCCGTGTTGAAAACTAACCCAATGAACCTTGCTTGTCTTAGTTCGGTGGAGAAGGTGTAAAAAAAAAAAACAAATACCCAAAACCCTCCAGCACAGAGATAGTGGGTTGCAGGGGGGGGAAGGGTAGCTTCTTGATGCATGTAGATCAAGAAGTAGGCTGGTGTAGGCGTCAGTTCTTCTCCTCGCAAGAAATTACAGTGGCGTTGGCTACCAACAAGACCTGGGCTGCAGTCGAAGGTGTCCCCTTCGGTTTCCAGAAGGGGTACGGGTGGGAAGACGGGAAATCAAGTGTGCAGGTCTCTCCAGGCTCCTCAGGCCATGTTGGAGGTGGACTAGAAGAACATAATGCAGACTGGGCAAATTGCACTTACGGTTGTAGCCGGTTTGCTCTGTCCAGAGTGGGGCTGATGTCTCCAGTATGGGAATGTTCATGTCGGTGCGGTGTGACTGAATGTGTGTTTAGAGGAAATTAACGGTGTCTCTTTGTCTTCCTTCTAGATGGATTGAATCTCTGTTGAATGTCTCTGGATTTCCTATTGGATTTCACGTCTGGAAAAATACTTTTGATTTAAGCCACTCGGTGGCAGACTGAATTGTGGATCCAGGATCCCTAGACTCTAGAGCTTGAGGAGGCAGTCACTGCTGAATCACGTTAACCTGACACCGCAGTCACAATGGTGCTGTCACAAAGGCAACGAGATGAACTGTAAGGAATGGTTCTGCTTAAGTTGTGTTGCATTCTCATTAAATTTTGAATATTAACTTTTGTTTCCAAGTGCATTTTACTTGATGCCGATCAAGTGCCATGTTTTATGGTTTAAATCTCTTTAGTCTTAATTTTTATATAACCACTGGTAGTGGTTAATAGAATTGTGAAATGGTGAAAATATAATTTCAGAGTTATGAAAAAAAAAAGATTTCTTAAATTTGCTATAATTTGTTTTGACTTCAGTCACAAAGTTACAGAAGGGTTGCAGTAAGCACGTGACAGTAAGCATGTGGCAATATATGCTCCGAACGAGTTCTACTTTTATCTTGAGTAAATTCTGAAAATTATTTTGCTATTTACTCCCAAACATAGATAAGGATCTCATCAGTGTGCTGCATTGAAATTATAATATTTATCTCCTTAAATTGTATTTTAAATAGAGGATATATTTAAAGAAGAGAAAGCAAAACCCAAACAAACTAAATAATGATAAACCCCACTCCACCAAAAAAAAACCCCACAAAAAAACCAAAACCCAAACTCAGTAACAAATCCACAAAAAAACCACCTTGAGGGTAGGGAATGTTTCCAGGTTTTAAGGCTAGGGATTGGCTGTCCCCTCCGTGATAAACGATGAGGAGAGATGGATTGCAGTCAGGGTGGCGATGATGGCACGTGATGCTCAGCTTCATGAACCTGGGTAGAGTTTGTGCTTTGGTTTGTGTTTTTATTCCTTTTAAAATTATGGCCCAGGTCTCATTAGCATTTGTTTTCTCTCCATGGTAAGCTCTATTTTTTTATACAACGTTTTCACTTTCCCAGTAATGATTCAACGCCCTTTATATGACAAACACAGTGCATTTTTTTCCTTACATACCTGTATCCAGTTGCTCTCTTCTTAGAGGAGAAGCTTGCTTGAAATTTTGAACAGCTGTCATTGGGTTTGAAGAAGCTCTGGGGTTTAAACACATTCAGGGTTACATTTGGGTTTGTTTTTCTGTTTTATTTAGCAATTCTTAGATTGGGTTTTTTTCCTCCTCACAAAAATTTTGGAGTTTGTGCATTAGTGGGGTGATGCAAGCAACAAACTGTTGCAAATGGAACTGGAAATGACCAGAGACTGAGGATTTACTCTGCAGGTCTGATGAGGAGGCAGTATTCTGACTTGGCATGTGTGCTGCTTATAGGGAGAAATTTAAAATTTCTGCTTCAGTACAGAGTTATATTTAGAGTTGAATGTCTGAGGAGAGGTTGAATACATGTAAATGGCAGGAAAGAAGAATGAGATAAAAATTCTTCCTGTGGCTTTCATGTATAAAAGCAGTTTCTTTTCAGGAGTAAAGGCAAATTCTTTTCAGAACAAAAAGTCACTGTTGCTTCTTTCTTGAGCTACTGCAGGGTATTAATTTTCTCTCGGATGCCTGGTGTCGATGGTCTTCTGTTTAATAAAGTATCTGTGTATCAGTTTACTTAAATACTGTAGTATGTGTATGTCTTCCCCTCCCCATAGATGTATGTACACACCCTTTTCCCTACCCAAGAAAGTTAATGACAATAAGAAAACCAAGCTAGAGAGAGATTCTGGAGATGGAGAAGGAACTGATGGTAAATTTACCTTTGAATCTGTCTGGAACATTCAACTTCTCTTAAGCACACTTTTTGTTGTGTAACTTAAATATTTATCCCTGTTAAGTAAATATGGAAAATGTAGTGTTTCCTAAGTTCTGGTCTGTTAAAGAAAAGGTGCTGGCTGCTTGTTGAAATCTTGCAATAATACAGAAACTTTGATAGGACCCAGAAAAAATGTCTGCGCTCTTGAGAGGTTCAAAACAGATTAATTTGGTAATTGTCTTGTGTCAAAATGTGGAATATTGTGGAGAATAATGTAATATTTGAAACACTACAGTTTGGTCACAGGCAGTATCCTTCATGTAATAAACCAACTTCTAGTTAGATCATTTTGAAGAGCAAAGCTAAGACTTGTTCTCTTAAGCTGAGAATTTTATCTAAGTTCATCTGAAGTAAAATTTTGTAAACTAAACCATTTTACCCAAAATAGTTTTCTTTCAAAGATGAAGCCACAACTTTGACGTGTAAATACGGTTGTCACTTCTTCTATCTGATGTGGGGGTGATAAGTGTGATGTGCACACTGTGTGCTCATGCTATTCCAGTATTTGATAACTTAAAAGCAAAAAAAAAAAAACCCTGCAACTCCCTTTACCAAACCTTAAAAAAAAAGTGTATCCTGCTACTGACATCTTGAAGCAAATTTTTTTTGCCCAATATATTTCTAAAATTTGCTTGAGCTTTTAGCAATGTCATAATCCTAGGTGTTTACTGTGTCAAAGGTTTAGATGCTGACTGTACTCTTAAAATGACAAAGCCTGAGCCAGTTCTACCTTTAATTCAGTGTGGTGTCTGAGGATACTGTTCTCTCTTTCAGAAATCGAGCAATAGCAGATTACCTCCGTTCCAACGGCTACGAAGAGGCGTATTCTGTTTTTAAAAAGGAAGCAGAGTTAGACGTGGTGAGTTCAAGATACTCCTCTGCATCTGAGGTACAGGTCATGTTATGGCACTTGCATCCACACTGAGTGTGTGTCTGTCCTGTGCCTGTTGGCTCGTGCAGCTTCAGACCTGAAGGTGACAAACTGATACAGTTTATTGCCTTGCCATACAATTAAAACATGGTGGAGGGGGTGGAGCTGGATGATCTTTAGGGTCCCTTTCAACCCAGACAACTCTGTGATGCTGTGAATTATTGGATGACTTGGGGATTTCTGGGCAAAACTTAGCTTTATCTAATGAATGACTTAGGCATATTTTTAATCTCTTCTCTTGGTCTAGCTACTGCTCCTTTATCTCTGCAATGCTGATTTTTTCCTGTAATGGCTTTTTAAGGAGCCAAGTCCTGAGAGAGCCTAGATACTTATGGATGAAAGGTGCTAGGAAAGAAAGCCAACAAAAGTCAATGTGAATGTATAAGAAAGGTGATAGAAGGTGATATTGAAAGAAAAAAGATGACATGGCCATTCACTGGACCCCCTCCAGCAGCTCCATACAGGACTGGAGCATCTTTGTGTGGGCAGGGGCTGAGAGACCCAGCACCCTTTAGCCTGTAGGAGGCTTAGGGGGATCTTGTCATTCTTTATAGATATCTGATGGGAGGGTGTAAAGAAGATGGAGCTAGATTGTCCTCAGTGCTGCTAGTGACAGGCCAGGAGCCAGTGGGCAGAATTTGAAACAGCAAATTCCATCTGAACATGTGCTTGAACAGTGGAAGAGGTTGCCCAGAGAGCTGGTGAAGTCTCAGTCCCTAGAGATGTTCACACCATCCCTGGACGTAGTCCTGGGCAATATGTTCCAGCTGACCTTGTTTTGAGTGGGGGGGATTGGACCTAAAGATCTCAAGAGGCCTTTTCCATGCTGAATGATTCTGTGCCTAATATTCAGGAGAATGTGTCTAATTTTAACACATTTAATGTGTTTCCTGCTGTTGTGTCCACCCCCCTCCCCAACTTGTTTCTTTAACTCTGCTTATTCATATCACAGAATTCTATGTGAAAGTATAAACTTTCTGCATTACAAAATTGGCCAACTGAAGATGTTCTCTGGTAAGCAGACCCGAAGCGGTGTAAGCCAGTGCAGCTTTGGGGGCTGACTTCACCTGGTAGTGTTTAAGGAACAGGAAGACAAACCAGGATTGCTGTTGTCCTCTCCTTGATGGTACAGAGCAAATGGTGGAGTCTTTGTGCTTGGAGCTGGGTCAGTAGTTAAGTCATTGCCTGAAACTGTTGCAGTTGGTTAAGCATATAGTGGGAGGACAAGCCCAAGGTGGGTTGGTTGGCTCTGGTAGACAACGATGCTCTGTTAGACACTGTGGATGCCAGTGACTTAGACCAGTCACTTGTGGCAACTTGATTCTGTTCATTTGCTTTGGTAAGAGATTGTTCTTGGTATTGTTTTAAAATTTGCCACATATTAGCATAGGAGGGATGCATTTCATCAGTTTCATTTTCTCTGGAGACACCTAGATGGAGTAGTATTGTGTGCTATATTGTGTGCTTTTGATAAATTGTTGCCTTTCTCTGTTGTACATGTTGTAGGCTTGTTCTTTTTACAGAATCCTTGCTTGAAGTTTGACTTGCTTTCTCCAGTCTGATTCCACTGTCTAAAAAATACGTAGAAATGACAAATTGGAATACCATACTTATAATTGAAAATCCTAATACTGTTCCCTTATCTGCCTTATCTATCAACCTAATTAAGTCTTGCCTTCCCAAAGGTTAAAAAGGCAATCTAAATAGGCTGGGTTGTCCTGAGGGAAATAGAAAATGCAGTTGCTAAAAGTTCCACTTTTTCTTACAAGAAAGTCTGAATTGGATGGGGCTGTACTGAAATGACAAAAAATAAATAGTTAAATGCAGAAATTATTTCACTAAATTGAAAGGATTCAAGTGCAGCTCCAGAAAGAGGGATTTAATTTTTTTTTGATTGATATTCCTGCAAAAGCTCCTGAAGAGTCAGGTTAAGCCCAGCCTGTGAGCGAGGTAGCCAGTCCTCGGAGCTTTTATGGAGTACACCATCAGTTGTTGCCTTCCTCATGCCTTTGTTACTCTCCATCTGATTGTGAGTTGTTTGTCTGAGGTTGTAATTTGGTATGTGGAAGGAAGGCATGCAGCATTTAATTGCTCTTCTGTGCCTCGGATGTTGTTTATTTTTTCTGTGTTGCTTTTTGTTTTCTTGTGTTAATAAGGTGAGAATAAAAAAAAAAGCATAAGATCTTCTGGCTTTTACAGTAACATCAGCTGTTCATTGTTGCTCCTCAGCTATTCCTTAGAGCCCGAAGGAGAAAAATATTTATTGGAAGGAAATTACCCTTGGTTAAGGTTGCGGGCTTATACGGTGGCGGAGGTGGCCCTGGCGCTCGGCAGGGCACGTGTGGGGGGCTGCTGCCTGCTGTGCTGCTGAGGTACAGACGAAGGTACAGGCAGAGCCTGTCTCTGGAAACAGCACAGGACAATGCGATGTCATGGTGCTAATTGGAGGTTAACTATCACCAAGCTTGAAAAAACAAGTAACTCAGAGTTAGTTTGAGCTAAGTGCTTTTCAGGTGAGGTGGTGAGTGTGTAACCCTGACAGCTGGCTGCCGCTCCAGCCGTGCGTTGAGCTGGTGAGCCATGGTGCTTGTGCAGCTCTGGGCTGGGGCTGTGAGCTCCTGATGCTGCAGCTGCTGGCTCTGAACAAGGAGGCTGACCTGCAGGTCTAACTGCCAGGCCTGCATGTCTTGGGCCTTGCAGTCAGCGCACCTTATCTGCTGTTCTTTATGAGCTAGTCGGGCCAAGGGATGGAGGGAGGCCTGCAACAGTGTTCTCAGAGCACTTCCAAGGCTTTCAAGTAATGAAGATACAACCTGGCTTAAATAACCTTAAAATAGGTTTTAAATTTTATTTGCAGAAACTAGTACCAGTCATCTGTACTGCTGCAGTATTTCTAATTTAAAATTGTATTTTAAAATCTTTTCCTCTTTGTATTAAGCTATTAAAATATGAAATGTGGTTGTCCCATTTAACCAGTAATAGTAAAACTGATAGTCTTTTGCTTCTGACTCCTCTTTCTGTGGTCAAGGGTTGGATTTATGTTGCCTTTGAAGAACTCTATTCATTTATTTCAATGCTTCTCCCCATCAGAATGAAGAGTTAGATAAGAAGTATGCTGGACTTCTGGAAAAAAAATGGACATCTGTTATAAGATTACAAAAGAAGGTAAGTAGAGGTCTGATGGGTTTACATTGCATAAAAACCTTTAACTGGAATCAAACATTCATTGCTGAACAGAACGGTGTGTATTTTATTCAGATGCATTTTGAGGACTTAAGTCCTCAAATCTGTGTTGTAGGCAGTGTTTTGTCTGTTCTCTTGCTTTCTTTTTAAAAAATGTCTTTACTTCATTTTATGAACTGCACATGCAGTTTCTGAAGCTGAAAAGGAAAAAGGTGCCTTAAGGCAGTTTGTGTGTGAAAAGATTGAGTAGCTGACTCCAGAGGGCTTAGTGGTTTAGGAGGAGGCTAAAAACCTGTGCTGCCAGTTGTCTTTGGCCATTGTGTTAGAGGGAAGAAACCATTAACTCCAGTGCATTAGAGCAAGTGATTTACTGCAAGTGGACAGTACAAAACTCTTTTTAGCAATGCTTCAGTGGATCAGGATTTTATTAAAAGCTTTAAAAAAAATCCCTGTATGCTAACTACAAAGACCTATCTATTGAAAAGGTTATGTAGAGTCTTACTACACCTTCAGTGTCTCTGCTGCTGGTTAATATGGTTGACAACTCTGGGATATAAAAGTATTGCATATTAGTGTTCCTTTTTGTTAATGCAGCCACCTTCAGTGGTTTGTAAACGTTGTAGCTCAGACATCTGTACAGTATGTGACTGGTTCAGTAGAACTTTTTTCCCCGTCAAAACATTTGGGAAGTTGGAGAAGAATAAATTATTACTAATAAAAATATGAAGAATAAGTGATATATTATTAAATTAGGTTTATTTTTTAGAAATACTAGCACTATTGCATGTTTTTCATCAGTTTGGATCTGTGCAGTCTTGGCTTTACTGTGAGTTTGGGGACCAGTTGGGATTTGGGTTATTAATAAGTGTAGGTGAATCTTGGTGTAAACCTTGAAATGAATGGTCTCTTTAAAATTCATTAACTTAGGTAATGGAATTAGAATCGAAGCTGAATGAAGCTAAGGAAGAATTTACATCAGGTGGACCTCTTGGTCAGAAACGAGACCCGAAAGAGTGGATTCCTCGTCCTCCAGAGAAGTATGCGTTGAGTGGACACAGGAGTCCTGTCACTCGAGTCATTTTCCATCCAGTGTTCAGTGTTATGGTTTCTGCTTCAGAGGATGCCACAATAAAGGTACATTTGTTAGAGAAAATTAAAGGAGCAAGTCAGAGGATGTGCAGTCTGTAACATCCGTACTTCAGGGTGGATGTGTGCTGTACTGGTGGAGACTGTTTCTGATTCTGCCTTAGCTTGAGACACAGTCTGTAGGAGCCTGTCTTATTTCAAGGGCTTTTGTTTGCAGTTAGAGGATAGAAGGCTGATGTAGTAAGAAGGTGAGAGTGGGGACTCCATGCTGTCTTGCAGTTATTAACTGCAGATGTTTATTTGATCTTTGACACATTCTGCAGTCTGCTAATGTGTGCATCTCAAATTGAGGAGTGGTTTGGGTCATCCCTAAACCAGTCCATGCAGAACATCTGCTATTTGGTTCTGAAGCCACACGTAAATTCTGGAGCAACAGGAAAATTGGGAAAGGGGGAACTGGGGCAGTTGTTAAAGATACTTTCCCCACTGACAGAAAATGGGCTGTGTTGCTGGAGTTAAGGATTTAGCATAGGAAAGTATGGGGAAAAAAAGGCTGTGCAAAGTGGATTTTTTCTCCTCAATGTTTTCTAAATTGATCTGTTTTTAAGGGTATTGGATGTTAAGACTTCTGGATATGTGGAATTCATTTTCCTTTTGTGCTTTCAACTCTCAAGTTGAAAAACTGTTTTCAGGATGCATGAATTCAGTTCATTTTTAAGTAACAAAATCATAACAATAGTGCTCATTTCTCTATGTTGTTAGGCTTTTTAGGGCTGCCTTTCTTTGTCTGTGGTGCAATTATGGAATGAAGTGCCAGACTGGGCTGCAGAGTGCAAATGTAAGGCTGGAGAGTACAAAGAGTAATAGGCTGCAGTTAACAGAGTTCCTGTTCCCTTGTCAGGTGTGGGATTATGAGACCGGAGACTTCGAACGAACCCTTAAGGGACATACAGACTCTGTGCAAGACATTTCCTTTGACCACACTGGCAAACTATTGGCCTCCTGTTCTGCTGATATGACCATTAAGCTATGGGATTTCCAGGGCTTTGAGTGCATCAGAACTATGCATGGTAAGATACAAAGGGAATTGATTCAGTCTGTGGAGTGATGGGTGTTTTATCCAGAAAAACTGCTGATGTGGAAGGGGGCTGTAGACCAGAGTACTGCCCAACAGAAAGGGTGGGGGTATTCTGATGCTTTGGGTGCTCTGTAAATAAGGTATGGAACAGCATCTCCAACCTGCTATGTGTGATGATACAGAAAGCATCCCATAATGATCCTGAAGTGAAATGGCAGTTAGAGGGGTTTAGTGCTAAAATTTAAATGTTTACTAGACAATAAACCTGTGCCTTGGAATGGGTAAAAAGCTGCCTCTGTCACGCCTCTGTCTCCCTGTGCCCTGCTTTGGGGAGGAGCCAGTCGCTGTGAAAGGAGCTCTGTGTAGACCACACGTTTGACTTCAGACCAGCCTGCCCTCTGCACAAGGCTTCAGAGCTACGAGTAGAACTACAACTCTGAGGTTCTAATATCAACAACAGTATTTTATAGCCTTTTTGTGCAGGCATTTTTATACAGCTGCTTGTCTTGCTTTTAATATCTCCCTGTGGAAGTGGTGAGTAGGATTAAGGAATATTTGAGACTTAGGAAGATACACACGTGCTCACCAAAGAAAACAGAAAGCTGTTGACTTTCATGGGTACAGTTCTTTAAACACCACAGAAGACTATTGTAGAGGGAGAACAGATGTTGCAGCTGGCTGACAGCAACGAATTACAGTGCTACAGTGGGGTTTTTCTTTGGTCTTTAAGGTTTGTATATGGACACGCGTGTAATGTGTGTATTCTTATGAACTGGGTGTTGAAACACCAGTGTGGGTGAACTGACTTCATGTGTGGTGCCATTTACATCCCTTAACTCAATTACAAGTAAAACCATAAATGAGCCGTTCAGTGAGGAGTTGTGAAGTCCCATATGTGCACTGAAATTGGTATTCTGTGGCATGGCAGATACTTGATCACTGGAGTGATTGCTTTGTTGTAGGAGTTCACCAGGGGCTCCAAGTTTTTATTGGAAAGAGTGGAAATGAAAATTGTGAAGTTGTACATCGTAGGTATATGGCTCACAAGAAGCAATGTAGCTGGCCATAAAAGAAAAAAAATGCAATTTATTATTGAACTTGCTGGTTAAAACATTCTGGGGAGAAAAAAAACCCACATCAGATCTCCAGATGAAAAAAAGGAAGCTGTTTAATGCCTCTGGTCTGTTGGGAAATTATATATACTCTAAACTGCTAATCTCAGAAGATTAGTTTCTAGTCCTGACAAGTAGGGACAATTGCACAGCTTAAAGGAGGACGAGTGCATTATTATATGCAAACTGTTATAGTCATGCTTGTACACTGGGCTTGGCAAAAACCCTACTCAGCAGCTTCCTCTGGAAAATGCTAACATTTCCAAAACATTAATTCCAATTTCAGTAACTTTGGGCAGTTTAAGTTCTAATTTTTCTAATGCTGGAAATGATTAGTCTTGCTTGGGTATTGAGTCACTACAGTGTTAAATAAAACCTAATATTGGATGTCTTAAAACATTTAAGCAGTAGCTTCTGTGGTGAGATTGGGATGTCTCTCACTGAAGACCCGTTTTCGTCTGTTGCTTGCTCTGGTGTCTGATTTTGAAATGTCTCTGAATTTTTTTGAACCATTTTAAAGGATGCTCGATATCTGGACTGTGTGACTCCTGAGAATAGAAATTATTTCATAAAATCTCAAATTTGCATATAAAGATTATTCCATAAAACTTGAGCTACTGCTGAAGCCACTTGCCCAGGATAAATGAGTAGCAAGTTCTCTGTGCTCTGTAAAAACTGTTACAGTGCCACTTAATAAAGCTTTGACTTTGTTTTTAGGTCATGATCATAATGTTTCTTCAGTAGCCATCATGCCTAATGGAGATCATATAGTTTCTGCCTCAAGGGATAAAACTATCAAAATGTGGGAAGTCCAAACAGGGTAAGTGCACTGCTGGCTACACATCAGCACCCAAACAAAACACACAAACCACTGCTGGGAGGAAATGGGCCACGTAAATCAGAATGTCAGCAAACCTTTGAATGGAGTTATGGCATTGTACCAGTTAGAGTAATTCACTTAAGGGTTCTGCCTTAAATCATGAGGCATGGGGGTTTAGGTTTTAGTACTGACTAATTAGAGCTAACTGGCTGTATCTGTCTGGGGGTTGAACACTGTAACTCGGGACCAGGAAGGAATATAAATTCAGTGGTTAACCACAAGTTTAAACAGAGTGAGAGAGGAGGGGGAAGAAATCTGTTAACTTTCTTGGCACAGACCAAGATGTCTACTTAATTTGTTATTTTTATTCACTACTTTGCTTGCTTCATTCATCAGTTTTCTCATCTACCCGTTTACTGAAAGTTGTAGATGAAGATTATCTGAATGACCTGTAAAAATACCAACTTGTCCTTAAAGCACCTACTTGATGCAAGTTACTGTGTCAGCTGTGTTTTCATCCAAGCTTCCTGCTTTCCACCTTAGCAGGGGTTTGACAGTTGTTAGCTGTTGCTTTTCCCATGCCAGCTTGAGTTCCCTGAGTTGTTTAGTGTTGCTGTGTGTCGCCATCAGGAGGCACAGGTGCACACTGAAATACCCTTGAGCCCTACGAGCAGGCCGAGCGTCCTCACATCTCAAAGGCACACGCGGTGGTTCGGTTGCAGTGCTGATGGAGTCATGCTGTGATTCTCTCTTCAAACAGTTACTGCGTGAAGACTTTCACGGGTCACAGAGAATGGGTGCGCATGGTGCGGCCTAACCAGGATGGCACCTTAATTGCCAGCTGTTCTAACGACCAGACAGTGCGTGTTTGGGTGGTAGCAACGAAGGAATGCAAAGCCGAGCTGCGAGAACATGAGCACGTGGTAGAATGCATTTCCTGGGCTCCCGAGAGCTCGTACTCCACCATATCAGAAGCTACAGGATCAGAGGTAATGTCTCCTCTAGTGTCTGGTGCACATGCAGTAAGATTCCTGGCTGTGCTCTGTGTAGAACTTGCTGGGTAGTGTTTAGAACAGCTGAAGTGCTCAAAATGCGCCACTGAAGCAGGTATATGAGTGTCCTGAGCTGAGTATCCTTGGTGAACTGTTAATCCCCCATCTGGGGTGTATAGGACCCACTCTTTTGTGGTTTCTAACGCAAAAGTAGGGCCCTACCTCTGCAGTAATGGAAGTGAGCTTTGGAGAGATACTCTGTTTATGGAAGGCTGAGGGCGGGACCATTCGCCTGTGTATGTCAGGAAGGAAACGTGGAGGTTCACTTATCTGGCATGATGTGAAGATTATAAAGTTGCTCATTAATTGAAAGTTGTGGGGGGAAGTAGTGAGTCAGGAATGCAGAAGTGAAGCTGTCTTGGGTGTGTTGCACTGAAATCGAGCTTTGACCACCCTTTCCCACTGCCAAGAGTAAGTGATACGAGAAGGCATTCTGTAACAAAATCCCCATTTATGTGGTCATAGATGTATCTTCTCTGGTGAAGTCACTAAATCTTCCAGGAAGGCTTACTAAGGGTCAGCAAAAATTTCCTTCTAAGGGTGACAAAGTGTAGAAGAAATGAACTAGAAATTAACTCCAGCTTGGAGTTCAAATCCCCGAGCATTTCTGCCTTGCCCTCTTCCTCAGAAAGCGCCATCCCCATGAGGAAGAGCAGATATGCTGAAGTCAGGGACTTGTGGCAGATTTTATAGCTTATTTCAGTCAGATCTTATTCACATGCTTAAAAGATCCTTATAATCTTTAATTAAGGTAATTAGAAGCGAGGTCCTCTTGCAGTGCTCCCCGAAGCAGTGCCTCGCTGCCCGCTGAGGTGCACAACGTGCAGCACCCCCACAAGCCGCCCCTTTGCCTCACAGAGCGCGCTGACCAGCGAGGCGCTCGGTCGCTCTTTGCACACTTACAAGTAGAAATATGTTCAGAGTAGGAACTTTCCCAAAACTCTTTAACTGGCCTGATTGTTTTTAATGATAAGTGAGAACACGAAGGGATGTCTGAATTTCACACCCTTTCCTGAGGTGTCTGACCACCCAAACTGCGTCTGCTGTTAAAAGAGATGTCTTGTGGTGGGCAGGTGTGGATACAAGCTACTGCTTGGCTTGGTGCATCAGCAGAACACAACAGTTTCATTTAACAGGTTAATTCCTCCATTTCTTATTTTTCTCCTAGCATTAGTAACAAAATGCCTATGACTCTCTGCTTGGGCACTGTGTGTTCACTAGCTGTAAGCTGTTGTATGACCTGATCTTTCTAGTAGGAAATGGCACTCTGAAGGGATCTGCTTTCTTCCTTCCTTTTGCCCCCCTACACCCCACATATGCCGTAACTTGAAACATAATTTTCTGTAGACTAAGAAGAGTGGCAAGCCCGGGCCTTTTCTGCTGTCTGGATCCAGAGACAAGACCATTAAGATGTGGGACATTAGCACTGGCATGTGCCTTATGACACTTGTAAGTTCACTGCTGTGTGTCTGGTGATCGTAGTTAGACATGTAAAAACACTTTCAGTGGGATGAATGATCCGATGTGTCTGTGTTTCCAAGAGAAGTTGCAGTTACTTCAGTAAGACCAACCCTGGCCACAACCAGCTGTAGCTGGTTCTCAGTTTCCAACCCTGTCATTGCCAAGAACTGCCGAGACTCTGGAAGTGCACAGTGTAGATGCAGGTGTTCTGGGCAGTGCTTGTGATGGGTAGCTTGGTTTGACCCTCACACGCTGATGGTCGCTGCATGCTGTCCCCTGTGAAGCGTGGAGCCCTTCCAGTGCAGTGGTCTGCCCTAGCATAGCACTGCTGTTCTCCAGTCTGGGGTCTGGGGGTGGGAGCAGGACTGGTGCAGGTCACGTTGAGGATTGCTGCAAGGACAGCAGCTCACACTGTTGGTGGTGCCCACAGAGATCTACCAAAAGATAACCTCTGGGGGTCTGCTGGGGTTTGGCAAGCTGAGCGCTCTCCTGGCAGGCCCAGGGCACGTGGTCTCAGCCTGCCCTAGTGTAAGTGGTGAAATGCTCAGCTCCAAGCGTGCACCTGCTCACTGCTCTCTCCCTGTGCTCAAGGTGGGCCATGATAACTGGGTACGTGGCGTGCTGTTCCATTCTGGGGGAAAGTTTATTTTGAGCTGTGCTGATGACAAGACTCTCCGTGTCTGGGACTACAAGAACAAGCGATGCATGAAAACCCTCAATGCGCACGAACACTTTGTTACCTCCTTGGGTATGTATTGCTGCCTGGTGCTTTCTGCAGGGTGCAGAGCCAGCAGACAGGTACTGCTGGGATGTCACAGCTGCAGCTGAGCACCCAGCTCCTGCTGGATTCCAGTGAAGTCTGTGCTGGGTCTGGCTTAGATGGGAACTCGGAGTGCTGGACCTGCCCGCTCTGTTCCCAGCGTTGTGTGCTGGGTAGTCGCTAACTGCCAGGGGGCCCTGGAGCCTCTCAGCACCTTGTGCAGTACTGTGCAAGTGCTTGTCAGAATTAAAACACTGGGGGGGGTGGGGGGCAAAGCAAGACAGTCTGGAGAAGTTGTACTTGGAATTCCTGGGCATTCCTTTTTGGTATTATTGGATGTGGGTAGGTGTTGGTTCCCCCCTGCCCTGGCTAAAACAAACCAACCCAGCCCCTCTCTGTTCAGCAAAGCTGACTTTATGTGGGACTCTTGCTGCACTCCTGGCAGCCTCTGGCTGCTCCAGTAGAGCTGCCTCATGTTAGCAGGGACCTGGAGTGGGCTCCTAAGGTTTGCTAATCTGGTCTGCAGGTCTGACCAGACCACACGGTCTCTGACCTCACTCTTAAGTGGGTGAAAGCAGCTGATCTGAAAGGGGCAAAGAGAAGTTCAGAGCTGAAGGAGGTGAACCTGTTAGCACGGGGGGCTGGTCTTGGAATTGGTTGCTTTGTGCACAGCCTCCTCTGCTGAAGCCTCCCTGTGCAGTGAGGCTTTTGAATCCTCTTGGCTGAACTCCCAGGCCAAGGGGACTTGTACCTGTGACACCTCCTGGGATGTCCTGCAGAGCTGTGCACCTCGTGCTTGCTGATCACTGGCACTCAGCCCCTACTGTCTGCAGCAGAGAGAAGTCTCGCTTCTTGACTTGGGTTCTGCCTGTCAGAGTATCTATCTCGGGCTGGTGTCCAGGGTTTGGTCCGTTTGAGGTGTTTTGGGCTCCTCTCTGTTACATTTTTGTCTGAGTGTCTTTTCCCTTGGGATTCCTTTACGAATGAAAGTAGATTTTCACGCTCAGAGTCTGCCTTCAGAATGGCATAACGAGCTCTGGAGGTTTAGTCTTTGAGCTGGTGTGATTATTTTGTTTTAAAGTAGTGACACTCGGTGAGTGGCAAATACTAACGCTTGGGGTGTGTTCTTAACACGAGCTTTTCTTTCCTCGCAGATTTCCACAAGACGGCACCGTATGTGGTTACTGGAAGTGTAGATCAAACAGTAAAAGTGTGGGAGTGCCGTTGATTGAATTCACATTTGACCCCTTTTCCTCTGGATGCACTCAGATACCATGGTTACCCATTGAGCTCTGTTTAAATAAATATTGTCCTTTCATGTAAATTATTCTGGATGTAGATTGAGCTTATTAAATGTTACACACAAAGTATTCATGCATGGTGAATCCAAATTGTATACTGTAAATTTACATACGTTGTCTAGAAGTACCATAGGTTTAAGAACATGGGCTGGCATTGGTCACATCAGACCTGAGAAGGCAGAAGTTGGATAATTGAAATAGGGCACTTAACTGAATAGTTGACAGTGTCGTTCTATGTCGGATAATTATACCTGTTTTTCTTTCTGCTGTCTGTTGGTGCCTGAATTGGTGACCTCATTTGGGAAAAGTTTTTGTAGGGCTCTTTCAGAAATGTGTATCTATGTAACATCACTTAAGTGTGCTTAATAAATCTTCTCTAAGAATACTAGATGATAAGGCTGCAATTCCGAATCTTCTGAACCTTATATGTAATTAATGGAAATTAATTAAACTCTGGAATATTTGTCATGAAACATTTGCCAAATCAACAGACTACACTTGTTTTGGCCTCCTATCACACGAGGGTTGGTATATTTATATAACTAACTGTAAATCTGAAATAAGACAACAAATCTTAGTAGCAGCTGATGTGATAAATGTATTTATTTTTTATTTGGTCATTCAATGGTTAAGCTGTGCTGTAAAACTAAGTTTAAATGGGGGGTTTTGTTTGGGTTTTTTCTTTTTCTTTTTTTTTTTTTTTGTGCTAGACGAACTTCCAGGAGGAGTTGTCCATCCCACTAGAATTTAGTGATCCAGTAGATTCCAGTAGAGCTTAATCTCCCAAATGACTGCCATGGTACAACTTGCTGTTTGCTTTCGGTGTTTGTCAGAGATGTGCAATTCCTGTTACGCAACAGTATCAAGTACACTTCCCTCACGAGCAGGAGGCTGGAGTACACAAAGGTTTCTCAGTTTTAGTGCCTCCCTGGAAACCCTTCTGAAAATGAGGTCATGCTCACTGTGACAAGGCAGTGTGGCTCCACTAAAGATGTCCTGTGGTTTGCATGCTGAGAAATACCGTGGGTCACAGTATTGAAATGCTTTAGAGAAAGCACTAAATACCTTGAGAATCTGATCATAGTGGCAGATACAGATTGATACCCGAGAGAGAAAGCACCATCAGTAAAACAAGGCCATCTGTGGGAACAGTGCTGTCAAGCAAAGGCTCGAACCCAAACCCAAATCCCAGCGGCATTGGCTGTTGGTATTTATGTTGTTTGGTGTACACCCAATTTTTAATTTGCATATCTCCAAAGTTACCTGTTTTGGTCTGAGCTGAATGAAAACATTATGGATTAGTATTTTAATCAGCATTTTTGTGACAAATTCCATTGTAGATAACTAAGAATTACAATACTTATCAAACTAACCAGGTCTTGTAAAAAATCCACTTTAAAATTTACACTATAATGAAGTACCAGTCTGATGTTTTAACAGGTGAATTTGTGCTTTGTTTTATTCACTTTAATATGTGGCTTTTAAAACTGTCCCTTTTAAAGATGAGAATCCTTGGCCACCACAGTGTCGGCTGGAGTGTGTATGCGCCCAGGAGTGGGGGACGGTGGTGACTTTCCTCCAGTCACCCGCAGCAGGATCCATCCTCCTCTGCGGAGGAGGTGGATTTTGTGCTGGGTCCTGCTAGGCTTGGCCCTGGGGAGGGCTGGAGGAGGTGGGTGGGGTGGTGGAGCTGTGCTCAGATTCAGGCTGATCTCGGAAATCCAGCGGTTTATGTCATTTTCAGTGTGTTTCTGCAGTTAAGCATGCACAAATAAAGTATTTTTTTTTTGTTTGTTAGCTGCTTGGACTGGAAAAATTTGCTGCTTTTTGTCCTATTCAAGAATTCCAGATACACAAGTAGTGCATCTAAACTCCCTCCGTGCGTCCGCAGCTGTGCAGTAGGGCACCTGTTCAGATCCTGATAGGACGTATAAAGTTTATTTAAGTATAAAGTAAACCACACTCGTGTACATAACTCATGAACATGAATGAGAAATTAAAGGTACCTATGAAGTGGAAGCTGTCTACTGCGTTTCTTCCCTTTAGCAGAGAGCCGCTCGCGAGGACAGACGACTGCCCAGGTCACATAAGCAGCAGCAGCAGCAGCAGCGCTCAGCTGCCCTCCCGTCGTCGGTCGAGAGGTTGCAGCCGTCTCCTTTAGCGAGCAGTGAGTAATCTCAGGGATGGCCGGGGCGGAGCGGATGGCCAAGCCCTGTTCAGCCGAAGTGGTGAAAGCCACAGCGCAGGCGTTGGGCTCCGGAGGGTGTCCTGCCGCGGTGTTCCGTGGCGTGACCCTGCGGTGGCGTTCTCTGCTCTTGGCCATGTGTGCTGCCAGCCACGGCCGTGCCTTTCCCGCGGTGCTAGCGCAGGACCGAGGTTACCCTCGGGTTGCAGAACTCACGGAGTGGAGGGCTGAGGAGGTTCACTGCTGCTTTGGCACTTTCTGTACCCGCCGCGTTGGCGTCGCTCGCTGAGTCCCGCTGCGTAGGCTGCGCTTTTTTCTGGTGCGGAGGGGTCGCACAAGGCCAGCCCGCCGACCCCGCGCCGCTCGCGGGACGTGCCCAGGGAGGCTGGGATGCATTCTGACAAGTGCAGCGTTTCTTGTGGTTTAGACATAATCTGGAAGTTGGTGTTTTATAGCATCTTGCACTTTAGAAGATTAAAACAAACCCGTCCTGCTTTTGTGTATGGTGTGACCAATGATGTGCCCGGGGCACGAGTTAAAAAGAAAAAAAAAAATAAAATAATCTAGTTGCTAGCAAGTTGTGGGGGGCTGTGGAGCACTGTAGTGTTTGGAAAGCTTTGGCTGTAGCCTCACCGGCCCGGACTCCTGATACTGTCAGTTCCCGCTTCTCCTGTTTGCCTCCTCCTGTTTTTATGTGAGCTGCCTGGTGATAGCACTCTTGAATAGCTTTTGACCCGGAGAAAGCTATTTAAAAGAGAACGGTTATACTTTGTTTTTGTAGACAGTGGTGGCTTGATAATCCTTTTAATGATTTGAGTGTTTGGAAATGCTGAGTTGAGTGAAGGAGAGACACACTTAGAGTGAGTTATTTGCTGTCCAGCTGTACATAAAGTCCAGTGTATCTAAAGGCGTCGAAACCAAGAGTCTTCTAGCGCGAGTCCGTGCGTTAACTGGTAGGGACAAACCCCTTTGGAGTGGGGAAGGTTGGGTTGGATTGACAAGTCACAACTGGATTTCACTGGCCTTTTTATCCTTCCACTGTGTCATGTGAGTAGCTGCTTTCTCGTCCTGCCTGTCCCTTGGGCTTCCCCAGGTTCTTTCGGAAGATAAGTTAGCGAAATCTTGGAGTTCTCGAAGCTGATCCTGACCTTGGCGTGAAGGCAAACGCCAAAACTTTTCATAAGAGCGATGTTAGAGGTTGCAATTGGAGAAAACAGTTCCCAGGCTGTAGGAGTTAACCGAAGCTATTGACACAATTAAATGGGTAAAGGAATGTATATAATACTGCTCTGTGTTTTACAGTAAGATTTGTTGCTCTCAGACTGTGTAAAACAAAATTTATTCATGTTTTCTGCATATTAAAAAAATCTTATTGTACCAATTGGTAAACTATTAAATGCATATAAAACTAGATGTGGTTCTGTTTCCTTGGGTGCAAGAGCTGAATCCATTTTTCATAAAGCTATTGGTGTCTCGTGCTCCCGGCCCCGTGGGCTGGTGGCGGTGCTGCCTGGGAAGCACGAAGCCTCGGGAGAGCCGGGGGCTGTCGGGGCTCTGTGCTGTGGTGAGGTGTTATGGAAGTGGTCATGGCTGGTTGCCCAGGGCTGGGCAGAGCACAGGTGCTGGCTGGGGCTGCCTGCCCTGCTGTGAGCCACGGGCCTGGCGGTGCCACACGTGTGTCAGCGTCACACGTGTGTCAGTGTCTGGCTGCAGCTGGGAAGGGGATGGTGAGAAAAGGGCCTGTGCCTGGGCGGGCGCTGCAGCAGAGCTCCGTGTCATGTTCTGTGCACACACCTCGGGTGCTGGGCCAGTCTGCGGGGCAGCACCACACCTGCACCTGCCAGGCTGTGCCAGCTCAGGCGCGGGCTGGGGCAGCGGCGTGCGGGGTGAAAGCACTGCCTGTGTGTGGGACACAGGCACAGACCCAGGGAGCGAAGGAATTCCCCTGTCCCAGGGCACGCCAGCACCGTGCAGCGTACGGCTCGTCAGGGTGGTCACCGGTGGGAGGGTGGGTGTTGGTGACCACTGGCCACAGTGAAGGCTCAGCTGGTGCCAGCAGGACCAGGTGGCTGTTGCAGTGTGAGATCTGTGTGGGGAATCCCTGTCTGGGAGGAAGGTGTGTGGGGTGAGGCGGGTGCTTTGTGCCTCCTCCAGGTTGCTGATGTTTGGAATAATTCCGCTCTGCTGCAGGTGTTCTCGGGCAGTTACGGCTGAGGGTCACAGTGCCCGTGTGACCCTTGTGGGTTGGTGTCCCAGCCACCCTGAGCACAGCCGGGCAGGGACAAGGTGGACAACGTGGAACTCGTGCCTAGAGCAGAGGTGAGTTGTTCTGGGGCTGAGACAGCTGCCGTGGTTCCCAGCATCCCCTGCTCTGGGCTGCAGCAGGGTCAAGTCCAACCTGGGAACAGGGAGTACCCCGACCCCAGAGGAGGTGCAGAGCCGATGGTGCCCACCGCAGCGGTGGAGCAGCCGGGGCTGGTGTCCGTGCAGGTTAGCTGGTCAACTGGTTAGCCCAAGTAGCTGGGATTTGCATCCTTCAGCTGCATGGCACATTCCCACCCCCTGCTCCCCCAGGTCTCCCCAGGATGGAGAAGCAGCTCCTCTCCCAAGCAACGCTGAAGCAGCCCTTGCTGGAAGAGGCCGGTTCCTGCGGCTGTGGTTCGGGGTTGCTGGGTGACGCAGGGTTAGTGGAGGCTGTGTTAACCTGTGCAGCTGCTGCATGCTCAGCTCCCCCAGGCCCAAGCACCCTCATCCCTGCTGCTCTGCAGGGCAGGAAAACCCCGTGTCCGCTCCCCCCACCTCCTCCTCGCTGTGGAAAAGGGGCTGGGGACAGATGGTGGAGGGAACAGGGCTGGGCTTCAGCCTAAGATATCCAACACCTTGCACCACGCTGCACAGAGCCAATGAATAAAGTACCTAGAAGAGTTGAAAAAGCTTTTAATGGACTGAAAGACACTAGTAAAAGAGAAATCCAGTAGGAAAGATGCACTGTAGTCATTTATTGATTGCTTTCCAGGAAATTCAGAATTTTTCTATAGGAGCAGGTTCTCTTGCAGTAGATGCCTCCTGCACTGGCAGCTCGACTCCTGGGAGGCGGCTCCCTCCTTGCCTTCCCCCCCCCCACCCCCCAGGGTTACAGAGACAGGTCCTGCAGCCCAGGACCAGGGTACAGAGCACAGTGACAGCACTTCTCCAACGTCAGTAAAAGCAACGCAAATAAGCACAGGGCCTCTGTCCACGACAGAGAGACGGGACTCCTTCGGCAGCACGGGGCGGCCGCGGACGAGCAGACAGTTTCCTACAGCTCGAGCTGTCTGGGAATGGGACATTCACCTGTCGGCATAGCACAGCCCACAGCAGCCACATCTCACGCCCCTGTCACCAGCGTGGGTCACCACAGGACGAGTGCAGTGCGAGGGGAGGGCTCGGTTAGTGGCAGCTGCCATTCAAGTCACATCCATCGCCAGCAATGGAAGCTGCCCTGGCCCCGCTCTCCACCCCAGTGTGCACGGGAGCCTGGCAGGAGGGGATTGGCCACTGCTTTCAGTGCTGGGGGGCAGCGGGGGGCAGTTTAAACCCCTGGCCCAAAGCCCAGCCGCGCCTGGGGGATGCGTCAGGCCAAAGCCGAGCAGGTCCTGACTCTTCCTCCCTCTGCGTACCGGGGCCTCCCTCCCCTCAGCCCTCACTGCTGCGGGACCAGTCTCTCCTAGGCACTGGGGTTTCCATCGCAGTGGAAGTTTGTGCGCTTTAGACATCAAGCCCTCACTCTTTGGATACAGTATCCTACGTCACTCGGCTGCGAGCAGAGCAGAGGTGGAACTGTCAGTATCTCATATATATATATATTTATTTATCTCTATCTATTAATCTTAACCTTGAAAATTAGAACATGAATGTTACAAAACCCCACTGAATTGCCAAACTGCCAACCAAAAGTAGAAAAAATGGTTAGAGGGATCCAATGGCTGTCTCCTGCCACAGACAGCGCCGCCCGTCCCCCTCACACGGGGCAGGCTCAGCCCACTGAGCCATACGGATACACAGGGCTGCTCGGTTTTCCTTAGCACAACTCGGGATAGTGACTGGAGGGGTGGCAAATCAATCTTTTGGCTCGGAATCTGCGTTTTACAAGCCCACGGAGCAGTGGGTGGGGCTGGGTTTGTAGGGGTTCAGCAAAGCAGTGTCCTTAGTCAACATAAAAATGACCTGAGAAATGTTACATACCTCAAGACAGTTCATTTGGAATTCGTATGTACAGAGTAGAAATAACTGATGATAACGCACACACACGACACGTACACACACTCCGGCGGGACAGCCTGCGCTGCGCTCACCTGGGACGGGTCTCGTACGCTGCCGCGTCCCGGCCACCTCTCCCTTCACGCGGGGACACGAGCTCAGGCAGACAGATTACATTTCTCAGATTAGTTCTTTGCATTGTGTATTAATTGTACCAGTGCAATAACATTGTCAAAAAGGAGGAGCTGCTCCAGGGGAGTCCGAGACCCTGGGTCAGATTCAGAAAAGGGTGGTTTAAACTATTTTTTTTTGTTTTTTGTTTTTTTTAAGCGAGGTACACTTTAAGCAGAGCTCTGTGTTACGGGGAGCGCAGCAGAAGGCATGCTTGGCTCAGCCTCTTTCTCCTCCACAGCCTTGTCCTCTGGGTCCAGCTGGTCACCGCTTTTCATGCTTTCTTGGAGCTGCTGGCGTCGCTGAACCTCTGCCTTAAGGTTCTCCAAGTCTTTTTGGCTGAAGGGGAAAGCAGGCAACCGTTAGACCAGCCTCAGAGGCAGCACAAACTACTGGGACAGGGCAGCGTTCAGAGTGGAAATGCCCCAACACCAGGCCCCTTCCTGCCCAGCTCATGTTCTCTGAACACACGTCGCGGGGCGCTGGGGAAGGAATCCCCGTGGACGGTACGTAAAGACGCGGCCTCGCCCATGGAAGAGCCAACGCTGCTCTTCCCAGCGCGGCGCCATCCCCTCGCTTCTGGGGAGCGAGCACTGACTGTGCCTCACCGCCAAAGAATCACCTTGGTGCAGGGCCTGGGGGCTGCCAACAGGCACCCAGGGTGATGCCAGGTCCTGGCTGCTCACCAACCCTCCCAGGGGCAAGTCACACGTCACTGGCCTTGCCCACTGCTGCACTGGTTCTGCAGGGAGGTGCCCAGTTTCCCTCAGCCTCACCAGGCAGTTTGGGTTCAAGTTTCATGTGATCAGATTGCTGCTGCGGGGTCAAGGTTACGGTCTGGAAGGAGACCAGGCAGTTCCTGCAAGTTCCTCCAGCCAGGAGCGTTTTCAGTGGCCAGGGATGGCTGCGGAGCATCACCCCTTCGCCCTGCCCTCGGGGGAGCGGCACTGCCTAGGGCAGTTCATACACAGCAGCGGGTTCCTGCCATCATTCACCCGGTGCTGCCGGAACAGAAGAGGCACCAGAGAGCTCCAGGGCTGGGTCAGTACAAAGGAAGGGTTTATGGCAGCTCAGGACTGAAGCTTACTGAAAGCCACAGGTAAAACCCAGAGGTGTCACTCTACCTTAGTGGAATGAAGAGAATTCCGTTGATAATGTTGAGCTGCTCCAGGACACTGGCCATGCTGGGAGCTGTGAACTACAGCGCGAGAGAAAAAACAGTGTTTAAAGGCAGAACAACGTGGAGCTCCTGAGCGAGTCCAGACAACACACACCGACAGCTCGCAAGGGCCAGGTCGCACAGGGCACCGTGGGAGCTGCATGGGGACGTCCTCGCACCCGCCAGCTGGAAAGCGGCATCCAGAGGTGCCCAAGCACCGAGGGCAGCCGCCCCTCTGGACTAAGCAGGGCTTCAGGTAAACACAGCGCCCACGTGAGTTCAAAACGTTTGTGTGGCCCAAGAGGCCTGAGGGGCCAGTGTGACCTGCCAGGGACACGGGCAGGCTGGAGCAGGGGCTCGGCCCAGGAGGGCCCACATGCTCCCACCCCATGTCCTTGGAAGGGGAACAAAGCGCGTGGTGAGCGATGACGACATCTTTTAGAATGAGCAAACTGAAGATCTGTCGGCCTGAGCCTCCTGCCCACAGCAGTGAGTCAGCAGAGGGGCAGGTTTGTGCGTGGGTGTCCCGAGCTGCGCAGCGCGGCGGTACCGGCGAGCGCAGTCAGCCACGGCGCTCAACGGCCCGAGCACAGGAGAGAGCCAGAGCCGGGGCTGTTCCGAAGCCAAGGGGACAACAGCTCAGTCCCCAGCAGTTACATCCTGCAGGGACCTCCTGCCCTACCTTTAGTGGCATGATGTTGGCGTTGGAGCCGTTCTTGTAGATCTCGTTCATTGTGCGCTGAAGAGCAACGGCTTGCTGGGTCAGGTACTTCAGGTACTCGGAGCTCTCTTTGGTCTTCTCGTGGTGTTCACCGAGCTGGTTGGAAAAGGAGGCAAGAAAAATACAGGTAGGACAGGACAAATGGGATCAGGGCCTGGACCGGGGTGCACTCCTCAGCTCTGCTAGCTCAGCACCCTTACACAGCCTCAGCAGGATGGGCTTTCACCTGCCTTGGCATTCAGAGCACAAGGAATTCCTCCAGCAGCCTTACTGCCAGCGTCACATGCTGTGGGGTATGTGACATTCCCTCTGCAGGGCCAGGCCTCTGGCTGGCAAGACAGCACCAAGTCCCCAAGGACAACCCCAGGCTGATGCTGCGAAGTGTCACTGTGCAGCAGCACAGGCTGTGACCAGCGGGCAGCACCGCCCCCGACACAGCCCGAGTACCCCACTAGCTGGGGACTGGTCCGTGACAGACCTGCAGTGCCCTGCCTGGACACAGGGCCATGCTCCCAATGGACACTTCATCTGGGGACAGGTATGGACCAACACCTTGCAGGGCAGCTGTTCAGGGACTGGTGTAAAACCTGATGCCAGTCACAGGACGGGGTGGCAATCCTGCCCCACCCCTCGAGGGAAGAGTCCCTGTTGGGAACAGAGGCGTCCCCGAACCCAAGCTGTGACCCTGGTGCCACCGGGCCGTGGCAGGAGCACGGCGAGCGTCGCGCGGGCTGGGTACCTGGTTTTTGTAGATGGTGTAGCCTTCCTTCTCGTGCTGCAGGGCTGACCGGAACTCGGCTTTGCTCTCGTACACGCGGGCTACCAAGTGGTGGCTGGGGAGGAAAAGGTACTTGGATGACAGAGAGACCTTTCTCTGCAGCGCGGGCAGGACACTCACTAACAACTGGTTTTGCTACTGGTGTCATGGGAGGTNGCAGGAGGAAGCAGCCACAAGCTCTCACCCTTCAGAGGGGGCTTTTTGTTTCTTAGAAAGCCAAGGTGTTAATTACTTGTCTGTTCACAGCCAAAAGTGCAAAAAAAAAATCATCTCCCTGCATGGAAACCCAGGCTCCAGCCAGCTGGGATTGCTGACTCAGCATGGTTGGGGCTTCCCTAGAGCTCCTGGAAGGAAAACAGGACCCTCTGGGGCTGGCAGCGCTGCTCTGCAGGAGACCCAGTGCTGCTAAGGGAAGGCAAGGAGCTTTCTGCAGAATGCTTATCCACCAACTGCTGCAAAACAGATCAGACTCCCGTGGACGCTGAGTAAGATTGATTTTCCCCTGAGGGAGAGCAGATGGGCTGTGGTGGGGTCGCAGTACGGAGCGGGCACTGCGTGGCTGACACCAAGCCAGTTCTGCCTTCAAGGACAGCACATGCAGCACTGACCCCTCACAGCTCCCTTGGAAACACGAGGGAACCCCTCGGTCTCCTGTTCCAACACAAAGCTTTATGGTGAAGGCCAACAGCAAATTGCCGCTTGTCACAGAGCTCCCGAGGGCTGAACAAGTCATCATCCCAGACTCATGGTACAGCCACGCTGGCCATGCCCTCCGACCACATGCCACAGACTCCTTCCCTGGAGAACCCCCAGGACCAGGGTCATGCCGACAGACTCTGGGGGCAGCCGGCATCGCAGCAGATCCCACCGTTAACAACAGATTCTGCCTCGTGAGACCGCAAACCAGCAGGCTGCCCCGCGACCTCGGCCGCAGGCCCTGCCAGACAGCCCAGCCCGCCCTGCCTCACCTTAGTGCAACTTTCAAAGACTTGGAGCCGTGGTACTTGGAGCTGATGGCCAGCGCGTTCTCCAGGAAGCGGAGGGACAGGTCGTACTCCATAACCCCGTGGAGCACCAAGCCGATGTTGTTCTGCACGGAGAAGCCAGGAGGGTGTTCAGAGAGGCCAACTCAAACCGCGTGTTTGTTGCCTCGGTATTGACTTAGCCACAGGGTATTGTGCTGTGGAAAAGGCCGCAGCAGCCACAAGTCCCCAGCAGACATCCCTACAGCACAACAGGAGACCAGTCTCCCCTGGGGAGCTCAATCCAAGGCAGACAGAAGGAGCTCTCTCCACTTCATGCCAAGGCAACAGGCACAGGCTAAATTAAACTCGCCCAAGGATTACCGGCTCCTGAACACACGTCTCCAGCGCCCCAGGGCAGAGCTCCAGCCACAGAAGGTTGCCCTTTCCAGCTACAGCCAAACCCCTTCTCCCCCCTCTTCCAACAGCGCTAACTGGCTGCGACCCAGGCAGGGAAAAGCGGTGCCTGGGGTTTGTTTTCCATGGCCGCTGCTACGGGCGTCTGAAGGATTCCCGGAGATCAGAAACCTTTAGTCAGAAGATGACTTACATCCAAGAGAGCCATTTCTGGGTGATCCTCCCCAAACACCAGCAGCATGAGGTAGCGTGCACGGTACAGCAAGTTCAGCGCTGTCGAGAGCTGGCTGTTCGCAAAGCAGTACAGAGCGAGGTGCATCTGCAACACAAACCATCATTGCTGCTTTTTCCTTTCCACTCCTCTCCCCTCCTGTCCTCAGCTGACACAGATATAAAGTCATCCTCTAGGGGTGGAAGGGACTGCAGCCGCTGGGCACAGCCCGAGCCTGCTGGCTGACCCAGGGCTCCACTGCGCCATGGCGTGAGGCGCCGCGCAGAGGAAGCTGCTCCAGCCTTTTCTTGCAGCTTCTGCTATGCCCCTCAAGGGTACTGCAGAGCGCAGCCGTCGGCGGTGACGTTCGATGACTCTGCTGCCAGGGGCAGTCCTTGCTCTTCCTTCCTTGCCAACACCAGCCCGGGGCTCATCCCAGCCGCAGGGCAGAACATGAACACCCAGCAGACACAACCCCCAGCCCAGGTCGGACAGACGCCGACCACGCCAACGCCGACCACGCCAACACTCGGTGACTGGTTACAGGGCCGTGGGGCACAACGCTCAGAGGAGTGGGGAGTGCTGCGAGCACCGCGCCGGAGGAGGCACCGAACCGACCGCGCTCCAGAGCCCGGGAGAACACACAAGGTGCTGCTCCTCCCCCACCACCTGTACTCACGTATTCTTGAATCGTGTTGGGGTGTTCAATACCCAGGACCCTCTCGCTCATGAGCACCGCTTTCTGCTGATTACTTAAGGCCTGGACAGGACAGAGACCCAAGAGCGAGTCACACAGGTGCCGTGTGCCCCAGCCAGCACGGGGAAGGAAGGAGCACGCCGGCCCCGTCCGAGCTCACCTCTGAATAATCTCCCATGATGTAGTTGAGACGAGCCAGCAGCCTCAGGCAGGCACAGATTTCGACATGCATAGCACCATACACATTGTTGAACAGGTTTAAGGCTTCGTTGATGAGCTCACAGCCCTCCTTCAAGAAACCTGTAAGTTACGACATTCATGTACGTACGTACGTCAAATAACCCCCAACACTACCAGAGAAGCGCTGCCCAGGACGGGCACACAGCCAGAGGCCACTGCCCTGTGCAGGGACTAAAGCCTGGGAGAGGGAAACTGCTGCCCTGCACCCATCCTTGTTCACCAGGAACGTCACTGCAGGTGCCAGTTTCAGGTCCTGGGGACCACAGCTGCTGAAACGGGGCGAGTGGGGGTAAACAGACCACACCACGTCCCCGCTCTTCCTTTTATCCGGTCACCCCGACAGGCACACGCACGCGGGTCGGTACCTTGCTGAACCTTTGCTTGCCCGCTCTGGAAGAAGTGGAAAGCATCTGAGGCTTTGGGGTTCACGTGCTTCACTACAGGGAAGATGTTGAGAATATCCTCCTCCGTGAAGGTGGGCTTGTGCCTGCTGTCAAAGTTGTACTCCTTCAGCAGGATCTGGAGGGACCGGAAAGACCATAAAGAGGCGACCATCACCACTGGCACTTGGCAAGAGAAAGGGGAGAAGCAGCCTTCGGTTCTGCCTGTGGCTTCACTCCACACTTCCCCGGGATGACTACCCAAGGACAGCACTTTGGAAGGTCACACCTGGGTGTGCACCACCAAGGGTGCCTGGCAAGGTCACAGCCCAGCGCCAGCTGTGCCAGTACTGTGGGTATGTCCTGAGAGGGAGCCCCGTCCAGCCAAACCCCGCGCCCCACAGAGGGGCGAGACGAACGCCGCGGGGCAGGAAGCCCCCCCACTCCTTGAGGGGTCACATCCCTGCTGGGGAGTACGCGAGGGTGAGCTTGGGCCGGGTGGTTGGTTCGCAGCCAGAGTGAGTTGCAGGGGCTGCATTCGGGTGGGCTCGGCTCCCCAGGGGACACACAGCACGTTTACACTCAAAGGGAACTGGATCAGAAACCTCGTTCCCCAGGGCTGGAACCCTTATCCTGGTGTTAGCACCATGCTGGTTCTCCTCATGGTAACTGGTGTGGGGCTGTGTCTGAGACGCGCCGGTAACCGGAGAGGTTTTGTTACCGATGACATGGGGGAGGGAGGGAAGATCTGGCTCTTACCTGGACTCCAGTTTTGAGGGAGATCTCCCGCAGCAGGGTGATTTTCTGCAGGTTATAAACTTCAGCTGCCTGGTCGGCATTCTCACTGCAAAGAGCACACTGGGCATCAGGAGAAGCTGTCCTTGGTTTTGGAATGTAGGCTCCTTCATCCCAAAGCCACCACCCAGATGGACAAACCCCTTCTGACCACACCTGCGTCCCTTCTGCTCCTCCCTGCCCCCCCAGCTTCCCTCCCAGACGCCTCGGCCTCAGTTTTGAGCACACTGCAGATTTCAGGTGCGCTCCCCTGCTGCTCTTTGCCCAGCTTCTTCCCATCCCCAGCCTGTACAACTCCCTCGAGAGCACAAGTTTCCATCCCGACAGCAATGAGCCCGAGAGGCAGGTCCTGCTGAGGACCAGCGAGTACTCCTGGCGCCTGGCGAGGGTAACTCGCTCTGCTTACCATTCAAGGCTAAAATCGAAGTAGCTCTTTGCTTCTGAACAAATATTCCTCCAAAGCTCCTGAGGGGTCATGCTGGCCCACACTGTGTTATCGGCATTTCCAAGGTTCCTGTTTTTCCTTTTCTTATTCTTTTTCTTGGAGACCAGCTCATCAGCTGGAAGATGGGCAATGGGATTTGGAAAGGAGCTTAGAAAGCAATTGAGGAAGTGGCTGATGGCTGCTGACAAACCCGACAGCTCCACACCCTACAGCAAGACACCAGAATCAGTCGTGGAAGACACCTGCCATCACAGAGCCACAACACCGACCCCGTCTCGCACAAATCCAGTCCTACCAGAAACAGGAAGATCTTCCAGGAGAGGGAGAGGAAGGCAACATTTGCAAGTGGAACTAGCACAGACAGGATTATGCAGATAAGAGATAAGTAGGTACCTACACACACAGGTCTATCCCAGACTGCTACCTGGGACAGAGGAACCAGAGAGTGTGACAGCGACTGTGACACTGGAACAAGGCGCATTGCTACGCTACCTACAGACAGGCCTAGGGACACACTGGCACTGGGCAGTTAAAAGGCTTCTTAGAAGGGCAAAAGCAACGTGCAAGAGGAAAAGGTGTCACAAGGAAAACAAGCTCCAATCTCACTTTTGAAAGCCCTCACCATAAGGAGTAGGAATGTGGGGAAGAAGAGCACGCAGGATCACTCTCTGGGAACGCTAGTGCCGAGGGGGAACTTGTTCTCCCTTACCCACAGGCCTGTACCTACTGCAGCACTAATGAGATTGTACTCCCTGTTGCCAGGCAACCCCACCAACTGCCTAATGAGAGAGGAGCTGCCTAATGAGAGGCAGCTGGAACCAGCACTGTCATTAGCGAGGACACGAGGCGAGAGGTGAGCAGGTCATACCTGGAGGTAGGTCTTGAAGATGTGCTTAGCCGATCGAGTGATCAGTTCGCTGATTCCTATTTTCTACCCAAAGGAGCACAGAAGGAGATTGAGGTCAGTCAGCAGTAGCAATTAAAAACATGCTTTGTTCTTGAGGGGGCTTCTACAAGATCTGCAGAAGGTGGGTTCCCCAGCCCCCGTCAAGACTCCTGGTGCCAGGGAAGAGCCCCTGCACGGCCTTGCGTGGTGACCACCACATGAGGCTCAGCTCTACCAGTGCTCGTAGAGGCCACCGCAGCATCAGCCTGTGTGTGCTCACACCACCTTCCAGTCTGATCCAGAGCTCTGATGGATCTCAGAGGCTTCATGCACAGCTTAAAATCCAACCGTGTGGCGCCCACTATCGCGCATGGGGAGCCCTGACACGCTCTCTACCCCAAAGGACACTCAAACCCTACAGCACCATGAAAGCCACGAAGGATTTAGAAGCCAAGCTCCCCATCCACCACTTACAGGTCCTTCTCCCTCCTCTGTACTTTTGAAGCAGATTATTTTTACACAGAGAAAACAACTGGCCAAGTTGGAGTCTGTGCAGGACAGGTTACGCCAGAGGCTGTTCAAACTGTCAGTCTGAAGTTAAACCTGATGCTTACGAAAATGTGATCCAGCTGCGCACGGCCAGGGGTCCTGGTGATGAAAGTGATCACTTTGCCCAGGTACCGCATGTTGATGCCCCGCTGGTGCATGGCCTCGGCCAAGGTGGCCCCGTCCATGGGGAGCACTGTGTGATCCAGGCAGTCTTTGACCTGCAGGGCAGATGCAGACTTCAGCCACAGGCAGCAGAGGTGAAGAAAACAGAAATCATTTTATGTAAACTGAAACTGAGGAGGGAAAAGGCACCGCCTGGCGGAGAAGGCCATTTCCAGGGGGGAGCAGCCCCAGCCTCCAGCCCCCCCAGCAGCGTGCCATGAGCAGGAGAGCGGTTCCTGAGCAGGATGGCAAGCTGCCTGGCACTGCAGGGACATGGGGGTAGCACTGTGGCTTGGGCACCTGGGACTCAGGGTCACCCCAAGGCCCACAGTGACCCTGGGTGGGCTCCCAGCACTCCAACGGAGGCTGCGCAGGGGCTCCGCAGCGGAGCAGGGACTTCGAGGACTCCTGTGGCTCTGGCAACAAGAGACACTTTCCCTCTGGCATGGCCTATTCAACGAGTGCCCTGGTACTAGCAGGCCAGCCCTGAAGGGCCTCGAAGTCACCAATGCAGCACCTTTTTAAGGCTCAGTGGAGCTGTGCATGCTGAGGTGATAAGTGGAAATGGTGCTTGCTGGGAAAGCCCTGCTGCAGTGCTGATAAAGAGCTGGATATTTCATGCCACAGAGCTACACTCTGTGATCCCTAACCCTGCCCTCACCGTGCCTGCACAGCGCTTGGGGTTTACATACCAGTGTCTCAACCACAGTCACCAAGTCCTCCTCTGATCCACTGCCCCTCCTTTTTATTTAAGGACCAAAGAGCTGGTCTCAAAGGTTATGCTGACTACAGAACTAGTGGATTTGGAGTTCAGAAGAAACTTTCTGGCAAGGAAAATCCCCTCCTACACACTCCAACAACTCCCAAGCCTCCTGCAGAGCAGATCATCAATCCCACCCTCCTGGGTGGAACACTGAGGTCAGCAGTCAAGTCAGAGAGGACCTGGGGAAGGGACAGGCTGGTAATTCTTATCTACTCAGGCAAACATCCCAACGCCCATCCCAGACTCAGAGGGAGTCTTCACAATAGATATTAGTAAGAACAGTTTCCCAGTTCACTCAGAATTGTTAGTCACTAATTGAGTCACAATCAGGGTCAGACAATACAATAAGTTGTGTGGGATGCCCAGGGCTAGGGAGGGTGGCTTGCGTGGTCCTTATTGTCCCAAACTCTTTGCAGTAGCTTCTAATTACTAGTGCCAAAAATGCTTTGTTAGACTGAGGTGGGAAAATTGTGCCATGATGCAAGAGAAGTGGAAAACCCCTTCTGCTCCTGTCCCAGCACCGCTTGCACTGTTCACCGTCCCCCCGCTGGTGCCGGGAGCGCGCAGCGCTGGCTCAGGGCGGCCAGGCTGGAGACAAGCCTTCAGAGGGGACACTGCTGCTGGCCCTCGGTCCCTTACCAAACCTGGGATCTGGCACGACAGCAAGAACGCAGCAGCATCCTTCAGCAGCTGCTTCTGATCCTGCACCTCCTCTTTGCTGGACTCGGGGAAACGGACACCTGGGAGAGTAAAACAGAGAAACATGAAACATCACCTCAAAGAGGAAACCAGTCACACACAGGGGGTACAGTAAGAGCAGGTCAAAGAGAGGTTCTGTCCCCCTGGAAGATGCTGCCTCTAGAACTCCTCTCTGCAACACGTTTCAACGAAGGTGCGTGAGCTGCTCTGCAGGTATCTTGCTGCTCTTGCCCACTCACTCAACCCCAACACAGCTTTTAAAAGCCCAAATTCTGCTCTTTGGTCCATTCTACCTGTTGCAAAGGTCTGAGTACGCTGCCAGTGCAAGAGACAATTAGACAGACTGCAGTGGGAACGTTTCAGCAGATGGACCAGTAACTACTGCTGCAAGTGCCAGAAACTCCGATTGAAATAAGGTTTTAAGTTCGAGTTGCAGCGTCTGTGCCAAAGCACCGATCCTCACCCGGCTCAGAAGATGCCTGGGCAGCCCCTAACACGTGCTCCTTCTAACACACTTACTCCCAGCTAAGCTCAAACACAACCCTGTGCTCTGCGTGCGCACAGCTCCGCGTTCACCCCCACAAACACCCCGGGACCTTCCTCCACATTTCCAGTTAACACACACCAATCCCAGCCACGGAAGGGGACACGCCATGTGACTGCTGAAGGGCACCATGGCCTTGCCAGCGTTCCTGAACAAACCCTGACCTTCACTGAGGATGCAACATCAGCTTTCAACTGTTGGTCTGTGTGTAAACTACTATATTAAGATCCAAGTTAACTTTTTCCTCCCCTCCCTCTGCTTCTCTTGTGTGGTCCAGCAGCTGGGAAGCTGGAGAGCTGCAGGGTTCTGGGCAGCACCCGGCAGAGCTCCCTGGCGTGGCTGTGGGCACAGCTCACCGCCCGCGTCGGGTACTCAGAGCGCTGCGACCAGCTTCGGCTCCTTCCCGTTCTGTGCGCGGGAGAGCGGCCCGCGCTGCGCCCAGCCACGTCCTTACCCAGGAGCACACGGCTGGGCACGGCGGCGCCCTGCGGACTGGGCCCACTCGTGTGCACATACCTGGGGAGAAGATATCCGGGTTGAACCGAATGTCGAACGACGTGTCGCTAATGGAGCCTACGGCCTTGCACGCATTTCGGATCACTTCTCTGCTTTTGGGGTCCACTGGAGCAGGGGGAAAGGGAATACAAATGAGTGTGGATTTCAGGGAATAACGAGCCTGGCTCTTGCACCAGGAGAAACATTCTGCTGCTAAAAGCAACGGTGGCACATTCTGCAGAAACCCACGGTACCAGGAGTAAGTCAGTGGTATTTACAGGGAAGGATGGCTGCAAACTGCACAGCCTGAACAAGAGCACGTCAGGCGACCCAGAAAACCCGTGGAGCCCTCCCACCTCCCCACCAGACACTCGGGCACCCAAGCCCAGGGGTGGCACATTCTGCAGAAACCCAGGGTACCAGGAGTAAGTCAGTGGTATTTACAGGGAAGGATGGCTGCAAACTGCACAGCCTGAACAAGAGCACGTCAGGC
>VXBZ01004533.1:173230-189164 GCA_013399135.1 Heliornis fulica | reverse complement strand
CTGTGGCTCCTGCAGCAGAGCCGATGCGCTTGCGGCAGTCAGAGACACTCGCTCGCCTGCCCCCCACCCCCGGCTTCCTCCGTGTGGGAACAGCTCCACGCAGAGAGCGAAGACAACACTGGCAGAAGCAGCCAGTGCTCATCCTGTTTCACAACAGCCAGTCCCCCGCCCACGGTGACACAGGCCACCAGGAGGCGCGGGCTGAGGTCGCAGTACCTGTTCCATCATCGGACGCGATGGTCTCAGCGAGCTCTTTCACCTGATCCAGTCCAGTCACGTTATTATCGTCGATTTTCCCATCCTCTGACTCAGACTTCTCGCTGTCTGCGGTACCGTTCTCCGGGGAGGAGCCGTTTTCCAGCGCACCTGAGCTCTCCTGCTTGTTGGCTTTCTGCTGCATCAGCTGCAGTGCAGCCAGCTTCATGAATAACAGATACCTGCAGCCAAGGCGAAGAGGAACTCAGCACAGTAGGACAGTCCAACGGGACCACGCTGCTCCGCAAGGACAAGCCACCAAGTTCTGGTTGCAGACCTCACGCTTCCCTGGGGAAGGCGGGGTGCACACCCTCTTCCACGGGCTTTCCAACTCAGAGGAGCACGTGTTGGCTCAAAGAAGCACGGAAAGGGCCGGTTTTCATTCCCCATCACAGTGGGAAACCCATCTCCTTGCCGCGGTTACAAACTGCTCTCCACAGCAGCGGACGGCTCGGGAAGCCTCTCGCTGCCAGGACTAGTCACACTGGGACCAGCAGCAATGCTGCCAGGCCTCTGCAGAGGCCCAGCCCGGCTACGGCCGCGCAGCGGCAGCACCCTGCGGCCACAGCCCTGCTCTGGAAGCGCTCCCGGAGCAGCGGAGCCTGCCTGCAGGCAGGCAGCAGCCTGGGAAGGGCACGGGCTGCACAACTGGTTGCTCAGCGGGCAGGGCTCTTCTCTCAGCACCTCAAGGGCTGGTCCACCAGGCTCCCAGAGCACCTGCAGCCCTTCCCATGGGGCAGGAGCACAAGACTTGGACTCGCCCTGCTCCCAGAGCACCGTGGTCCCCCTGCACCGAGCCGGCCCACACCACACAAGTGCCTAGGGCAATTCCCACAGGTAATTTTTTTCAGCCTTTAAGACAAAAAGGAAGAACTCAGGACATCTGAGTTCTCTCACCTCCCTCCCGGGCAGGGCACAGGGTATCTGCAGGGAAAGAAGAACTCCCAGATGTTTGTCCAGGAAACAAACAGATCTGGAGACAAAACCCCAAACCACCCCTTCCCCTGGCTCCCCATAACCCTGCCAGAACCCCTCCTGCCTTCACCTCGATAATTCAGTTTCTGTAATCGTGCCTGCAGGGCCAAGCAACGGGGCGATTAGCTGCCCACTCGCAGGAGCTGTCGCCATGTCCCTGGGACGACTGCGGCGCGGTCCTGACTCGGACCCTTACTGACTGCAGGTGGAGGAAGGGGGGAGCTCAGCTCACCTGTGTTCTACAAAGGCATCGACAAGCTCCTGCCGGAGACAGCAGAGCTTGTGCCTGTGCTGCTTGGGGAACCCCATTTTCTTACACTCCTCTGGCATCTCCTCCCCTTCGACGGGCAGGAAGTTCAGGTCTGGAGGGAAAGTGCGGAGCAGGTCGAGGATGTAGTGACGCCCGTCGTTGCCGATAATGCCTTTGCACTCCACCGAGGAGCACAGCTCCACCTCCTCGTTCTTGTCGTTGAGGACTTTGTGCTTCTGGATCTTCAGCGGCCTGCTGGTCTTCTCCAGCAGCTCCAGGTACTTGGGGTGTGAGACAACTGTCTTGCCAAAGTCTATTGACCCATAGATGACGCTCTGTTCCTGCTCCCGTTCCAAGATGCCAGGAATAATGGACTGAGCTGTCACCCTGTACCCCCTGTAATCCACCACGACAGTCCCCAGCGTGTAGAGCCCCTCCACGTCCACGGCGTTATAGGTCCGCACGCCATTGAGATCGTTGGTAGGAGCCACGTACGCAGCAACGTCTCCACCAAAGTCCTTGTAGTGGTCACGGACGTCAAAGCCCAGGCTGAAGAAGATGTTGTTCCAGATGAACATCTGCATCTTGGTCTCCTCGCTGGGGTTGATGGCCATGACGTTGCCATCAATGACGGCCATAGCACCTCTCGTTGCTGCTGCGGTGAAGTCGCTGTGAACCTGGAGGTGAGCAGAGAGCGAGCCGGGTAAGGAAGGGCTCCCACCCTCCCAGCACCTCGCCATCCAAGCTCCCCCAGACCTCCCCATCCCTCCTCTCCTCCCGACAGCCTTCCAGGACCACGCAGGTCAGCTGGCTTCTACGTCTGTGAGCCTGGCCAGTGGCTTGGCTGTAAGCCCCTGGAGCCAGAACGTCAGGGATCAGCGTGGCTCAGGCTCATCAGCTCTCTGCAGGGGAAGGCTTAGGAGTAAGCACATCCCCAGCCCTTGTTACACAAAGGGGGGGCCCAACCAGACAGAACAGCAGAGGACTAAAAGGTGCCCCCTCAGAGTCAGCAAGCAGGAACAGGGTCAAGGAGCACAACTCTTCCCATGGAGCTGGGGCAAAGCATCCAGACACGATACAGGCAGCAGAGAAGGGGCTGTGTGAGGAGCTGCCTGCACATCCCAGGGTTACCTTGAAAATGGCTCGTTCTCTCAGCAGCCTCTCAGGCAGGTTCTTCCGTGGCAGCTCACGCGTGGTCTGCAACTCCTCATTCCAGTCTCTGGTCTGAAAGAGTCAAAGCCTTGTGGGAAGCAATGCAGCAGGTAGGAAGGGGCTGGCAAGCAGCATTTCTGCTTTACAAGAGAGTGAGGGGGAAGGGGCAGGAATTCAGGCTGCTGTGGAGCTCAGAGGAAGCGAATCAGCGTCAGGAATGACCACTCCTCATGTGTAGACTTTACCAACAGCAGTTTGGGCCAGACCTTACGTGAGCCCAGCTTACACAGCACAGTTTAGGTGAAGCAGCAGCTCGCTGGCTCCAGAGGAGCACGGTGCTGGTTTCACTGCAGCACGGTCACACCGCAGGCAGAGCCGCCCACGGGCAGCAGTTACAGCCCTGTCCCACTCACAGCCTGCAAGATTGTGCTCTATGGAGCTGCAACTGCAGCATCTGGAAGAGTCTGCTCAGGCACAGAGCCCTTCCAGGCCTGACTGGCAGCAGCAGCACTCTGCCAACTGTGCAGGGCTGCTCGCTGGAGCAGGGACAAGGATCTGTAGAGACCTGAGCAGAAAGTACCCCCTCAGACCTTTACACGCTCAGGGAGCTGCAGCTGGCTGCAAAACTCTTGCCAGGCAAAACAAGACCAGTACCTGCCCGGGTATGTGCTCCTCGTAGCCCAGTCTGGAAGTATAGGCGTCTTCCGCACGGACACAGTCCATGGCATGTTCCGCTTGCGGCGCTGTCCAGCTGTACACTTGGAAAGGGGTGGCTATCCTTTCAAAAGGGTGTCTCTGAACCCTGGTTCGGAGTGAAAACAATTAGAAAACAGTTTTCTAATTGACCAGCCCTCAGCTTTAACACTGGTCCATACAGGACGTGGGATGAAACCAGCCCCCAGCACACATCGGCTAACCCGGTGAGACAGCGGGCGGCCCCGAACGGCCTCGTGTGCAACCTCTCTTCTCCCAGCAGGTGCTGGAGTCTCCTCTGTGTTTACTCCTGGCCCAAGCAGCACCACAACATAATCATTTCTAAATGGCCAGATAGTCACGGTGGTGGCTGGAGGCCACTGCTAATTTCCAGCCCTCGTCTTGTGTCACTTTCATCTTCTTAATGAGAGCGGCCCGAAAGCCACACAAGGTGCCTGTCACCGTGCACCCTGCTGAGCCCAGGCAGGTCATTAAGTGGACTCTACAGAATGACAGGTTTCTGCACAGGACCCGCTGTCCTGGAGCGGGATAAATGGTCCCTGCAGCAAGGGCAGGAGAATAAAACAATACATTATTGTTTTATTATTACAGGAGCTAGAGGAAATTAGAGAAAATGAACGTGCCCAGACATGTTCAGAGTCATTACTCTCTCTCCACTGTAAGCCTGTACCAAGCCCTGGTGTGTTACTTCCCTGGGCATTCCGTGCTCCAGCCCCTGTCTGGCTTCAGGGGAGCAGCACCCACCCATGAGGGTACAGCCCAGTCCCTGCTGCAGCACAGGCTGTGCCTGGCACTGACACTGCGGCCTGGCGAGCCAGGACATCGCGTGTCCCACAGGGCACGCAGCCACCACTGACCCGGCAAGGAGACCCGCGTCTCCGGGTGGTTCTGGTGTCTGAGCCCTGCAGTCCAGCTCTGCCCCTCCCACCACGCAGAGCGCTCTACGCACGCAGTCCCGCCGCGGGGACCAGGTGAGCTCTCAGCCCACCCCACGGCCCAGCCTCACCAGGCACCTCCACCACACACTATTCAAGGTGACAAGAGAGGAGAAGGTGCTGCTACCGTTTCTTCTGCNGGACCAGGTGAGCTCCCGGCCCACCCCACGGCCCAGCCTCAACCACACCAGGCACCTCAACCACACGCTACTCAAGGTGACAAGAGAGGAGAAGGTGCTGCTACCGTTTCTTCTGCAGAGCGGAGAAGTTTTTTTTGAAGGTAGGACTGATCTGGTTAAGTAGTTCCACCAAGGAATGACTGAGAAAACTGGGGTTTGCAGGTTTGGGATTGAAGTTGTACGCAGTAGACCTGCAAGAGGAAAGAGACAAAGAGACACGCGTGAGCTTCCCGTACAGGCACTGCCTGAGAGGGCAGCACGTGCCCTTGCCTGCAAAACAAAGACCATGCTGGGCCGTGAGGACGCTCTCCAGCCCCTCCACACGCGACAGTTACCCTGTCCCCTTGCAGCTTGCACAGCTATTTAATGTGGACCTTCAGCCACCACCAGCTTCAAGAGTGGCTTTTCTTTTCCTGCCTGGAAAGGACCAACTTCACAGCTTCCCAACGCACCCTAAGGGCCTTTCCTTAACAGAGGACCCACCGGTAACATCACCAACACACCAACCAGCTGGTGCCCACTCAGGACCACCAGCTCTGGGCCAGAGGCTGAACACCAGACCTGCCGACAGGTCCCCCGCTCCTGGGCATGTTTCACCAAACTCAGGCCACTCGTTCCTCGTGCTCCTGGGCCCTGCACGCTGACCTGTACCCTCACACTCACGTGCAACACATCTTCACAGATCTGAGGGGAACCTGTGGACTACAGGTGTTTCCTTCCACCTGGCAGTTTAACACAGAGCACTTCATAACGGGACTGAGGTGGAAGCGTGCTTGAATTTCACCTTCTGTATTTCAAGCTCTCCTTCTCTCCAGGAAATTGTAACTCTGTGCTTCAAGCAGGCAGTTACAGTTGCCCAGGCAATTATCAGGAGCGTTTGTTGGTGCCCACCAGTCCCCTGAGCTGGTCTCCATGAGGGTACAGGGCTGGCCAGACCTGCTGCTCTCTCCACAGAGCTGCTGGCAGGCACAGCACGGCCCCTCGAACACCCTTCCAGAAAATAAACCCAGTGGAATCTGTGCCCGGCTCCGGAAGGCTGATGGGCTGCGCTTCGGCTTTAGGGCAAAGCGAGGCAGTTGCAGTGGTCAGGAAGGAATTCTCTCCCAACTCAAAGTGTTCTAATTAGCTGATGACATTATGGGATGTTTAATCTTTCCCTAAAGCATCAGGCATTTATCCACCATGGAGAAGTGTATCAGGCATACCTGAACAGCCCAATCCAGTATAGCAACTCCTACATGTGTGCAGCAAATTAAAATGGGCTCTCACCCACCACAAAAACCCAAACCAGCACCAACTGCTTGAGGATTCTTTTCCAGCTGGTTATCACGGGCTCCCTGCTGCGGGCAGGGCAGGAGGAGTCTTAGTTACTCACTGATTCAAGTAAAATCCTCGAGTGGATGCGGTGATGCTGACGTGCCGATCCTCCACGGTGATGACATACAGATACATGAGGTCTCCGTGCATTTTCCGGTTCCCGGGTGGAGGGTTCCAGCCACTCATTGTCAATACCTTTAGGCACTGCAAAGGCTGCAGAAGAACACAACATCAGCAACTCCCTCCTGACTGCAGGAGTTAATTCGTTGAGTTAGAGCCGCCCGATGCACGTGCCAGACCCCTTTACCTGCCCCCTCGCTTGTTCCAGAGCCTACAAACGGAAGAGCAAAATGGTCTCAAGAACAAGTCTCTTCCCAAGACCGTTTGCAGTCCGCTAATTTGCCTCAGTTTGCTGCCTTTCACACCACAAGACACGGGAAAAACAGACACCCTGGGCCTCTGGGCTGCACGAGGCATGGATTTCTTGCTGTACTGGTTTTCAAATGGCAGCTTCTGAACTGGAATCCAAGTGGGAGGGGATGGGAAAGCTAAGGGTAATTTGTAGTGATCTGCAGATCCTGTCTCCAGGACTTTGCTGAGAAACACTGCTCTCCGTCCCTGCCACCCCTCCCAACAAGACAGGCGGTTTCACTGCAGACGTCCAGGCGCGGGGGCCAGCGTTCTGCACTCCTGGACTTTATTCCTTTGGCTAAGAGGTGCTTGTCCAGCACTCATTAAGCATCAAGCAGAGCAAATCCCAAAGTCCACAGAGTGCAGCGTTCAACCCCTGAACACCGATCTGCTCCAGGGAGCACACCGACAGGCATCTCAGCAACAGAGAACTCTACCTTCCAGTCTCTGTTCTGGGGCTGAAGGGCACACAGTGGTCTCTCCTTGCTGCCTGGCAGGATGTGTTCCGGAGGGGTGCAGTCAATCTGCTCCATTTCAGCACCTTTCTTCTTCCGTTTTCCACTGTCTAGAATGGAGAGAGATAGAAAGCCAGTGCTGAGCACGGTGACTGGAGCGGGAACGCAGGGGTGCTCCTCTCGGCACTCCTGATGACATGGGGCAGCTGACTGCTCAGGTGTGTCTGAGCTGAGTACACCAGAGAAACCTCCTGGCCACCTACCTCCCAGGTCTCCTTCGGTGAAGACGCTCAGGAAGGACAGTGAATTACAGTCCACACCGTTGAAAGCATCTGACGGGTCAAGACTCTTGAGAAGGTCCCGAATGTGGCGCACGTGTATCCTGGCTTCTCGCACAGTGTACGGCTCTGATAGGGGAAAGAGAGATCACACAGTGGGTTACTCCTCTGGTGCACAGGTCTCTCAGAGGAGCCATGGGGAAGGGCTGCCAGGAGGAAATGAAGACTCCCCATGAAAACCCTGCCACACGCCCTCCCCACATCTGAAGGCACTTGCCTTCCACCACTTTCAGCAGCGAGCCCTCCTGCAGTCCTTCAATAGTTTTCAGCTCAGCAAAGTTGTCGAGGACATTGCCATCCAGCTGCAGGGAGAAGCAAGTCCGATGGCAGGTGTCCTCACGGTCCATCAGAACTTGGTGGATCTCTTGCACCATCTCTTGAGGAGAGACCTTAAGAGAAGGAAAGAACCCAGACAGTTATTCTCAGTCCTCACGCGTGTTCTCGACAAGCTTTGTACCTCTGCTGCAGAATCAAATGCCTCTTGTGCCCCTCCTGGCTCGAAAAGACAGACTCCAGCTCTCCCTCCCAGGAATACTGCTGCTGTCCTGCCTGGGAGGAGGGTACTGCCACCTCCTGCAGGGTCAGCCACCCCAGCTCTGTGCCAAACACATGGCTTGACACCCGGAGGTGTCCCAGCCTGGTGCTGTACCGAGCACTTGCTGTGGGACAGAGGAGGAACTGGAGGTGATGCAGGAACCCAGGGGCATTGTCCTTTCAGACTGCATGTTTGTGGCAAGGCTTTGAAGGATGCACATGGAGAACAGACTATTTCCTCCCTCTGATCTGCGGTACCTGCACCATGGCATGTCCACGCCAGAGCCACCCCCCAGGCACACTGCCTGCAAGTGCACAGCTCCCATGACACAAGAAACCGCCCCAGTGTGTACCAGGGCAGCTCTCCTGCCTGACACTGCTCTCAGGCGAGGAGGACTCGGGTATAAGCTGCTGTAAAGACCATGGCTGGCTATTATTAGTCTATTAAAACTAACAGCCAAGGGGATTTAAGGGAGAAAAGCAGCTAGGCTGAGATACAGCTGGTTCCACAGGGGATGTAACCCCAGCTCACACCGCTGCTCTTGGGGAGGGAAGAGGCTTCTCTCTTTGTTTAGACTCCAGATGCCTCCTCTCAAAATCAGATACTGCACCCGACCAGCGTTCAGCGAGGCACCAAGCTGAAGAGACCAGGTGGGTGTGTCAGAACCCATCCTGACCTGGCAGCACGGGCACTGCCCACGCCACACGCACAGCGCTCTCCCTCCCTGTCGCCGTTCCAAACCCAGGTAAGCCCGACAGCGTCGTGCCAAAACTGCTGGCCAAGCAAGGGATTTTCCCTCCCTGAGTCAGACCCAGAAATGATGTTCTCACATCCCTCCTCGGAGGCGGAAAGGCATTTCCCCAGTGCTCAGCTCCCTGCCTGAGCCGCTCCGTGTTGGACAAGGAGCAGGTACACCTCAGTTACCTCCCTCTCCCCCTGCTCCACAGTGGGGATCTGGTACAAAACAGCCCCCCTGCCCTTGCACAGCCCAGGCAGGCCTGTGCCAGACACCCCACGGCTCCCTCTTCCTTCCCTTCCCTCTAGGAGCTGCTGGTCAGGAAGCTGCTCGCCTGTACCCTCCTTGTCTGCTTCCCCACTCAGTCCCAGAGGACACGCAGGGGGCTGGGAGCACCCTGAAGGTACTGTCCAGACCACGAGGCAAACGGGTCTTACAGGGCAGAGCCCCCTGCCCCTTCCTTGCCTGGCTGGAGGGACAGTGCTGCGTGTGCCCTCCTCCTCCCTCAGCGCCAACTCCGCTCCCCTCCCGGGCCAGCCAAGGGAGGTACCTGCAGGGAAAAGGGCTCTATCCCCGGCGCACAGATCTTGACGGTAAATCCTGTGTCCTGGATGACAATGACCTCCTGGTCGTTCCCATCTTCTCCTGGGTCAGCCTCCTCGTGGCCATTCTGCCTGGCATCCTTCTCGCCCTTGAGGCTCTCGTGCGGGCCGCTGCCGTTCATCAGCGCCATGGCAGACGGGTGCTCTGGGAGAGAAGAGCGGGATTTAGACACGGCCTGAGCAAACGTGTGGTCCCCTCTGAGCGCCCGGAGAGCCTGGTTCGGGCAACCCCGCTGTGCCCTGGCCAAGCACACGAACCAGGGGTTAAAAGGCAGCAAGTGTTCTGCTCTGCGCTCGGTGTTTACTGGCCATAGGTGTGCCAGGCCCTTCCCCTGGCAGCGCAATTAACACGCTCTCGCCCGCCTGCGGGGTTCGCATCCTCCACCAGCCCTGTGCGGAGGGAAGGGAAGCAGGAGGGATGGGTCAGCGTACACCACACTCGGCTTGGTCTTAAGAAGCCTCTTAATTAAAAGAAATGGGTGTGTGGTGCTTTGCGGCCCGGAGGCAGCTGTAACCTCTGCACCGACATGTTACGGGGCTCCTCACACACCTCTGCTACGGCTGAGCAGCCGGGGAGAAGGGAGGGGGAGCTCGGCACGGCGGCTGCCAAGCTGTGCGTCACGTCACGTGGGCGCAGTTACTCCACAGGCACCCCACGGCTCCCACGCCCTTGCCCGCATCTGGCCGCCCGCCGCACTTCCAGAACACTTCGCAGAGATCCCGTGGTGCCAGGGCGAGGCTCTGCCCGAGCCACTCGGCTCCCGCAGAGCGATGCATCACCGGGCCGGAGCTCCCTGCCTGCCTCGCCACTCCCGCAGTCGTTTGTCTTCTGCTCACGCTCTGTGGATCACGTCAGAGCGCTGGTAACCTCTAGGAAGCTGCTGCTCTGCTGGAGTCACCTACACCCACCAAACCAGGCTGGGGAGCGCGCTAGAGAGGATACAGGGCACTGCTGGCCAGAGGTGCTGCCAGGGTAAGGTGGAGCCGTGGAAAGGGCCGCTGATGACAGCCCTTGGGCGAGGGAAGAGACCCCCTCACTCCCTGCCTGGGAGCGGGCATCGAGTGCAGGGGCTGTTTGCAGCATGGCTGTCCCAGCCCAGCCATGCACTGTACCCCCAAAGCCAAACGTGGTGGTTCCAGCCAGGCACCCGCTCGAAGGACACAGTCGGAGCGGCTGGGCACTTCCCAAGCACAGAACGGCCTCCGCAAGGCTGCACGGGGCTCGGGCAGCCCAAAGCCAGGCTGAGGCTGCCCAGCACCACGCTGCAGCCCTCCGGCCAGCTCCACCTGGCAGACCGCTCTCCTCGAGGCTCCAGGCCCAGCTCCAGCTGCGCTCCAGGGGAGATGGCAGCTCACCCTCCATCATTTCCAACACGCAGCCCAGCGCTGCAGCTCGAAGACCTGAAGCTATCGCTGTCAGTTCTCGCCTGTCAGCTCCAACTGCTCCAGCAGCCCAGAAGAGTCACCCAACCCTCACGGTGTGCAAGAGGGATGGAAGTGCTACAGCCCCCGCTCCCCCCGGAGCACCAGAGCAGGCTGTGGGGACAAGCCCTGCTGAGGCATCCCCAGAGGGTCACACTCCTGCTCCAGCCACAACTGCCGAGAGCAAACCCACCTGGGAGACGACTGTCAGGGCTACATTAGGACACGGTGCAGGACCACAGAACCCAGGGAAAGCACACGCCTTGCAACAGGCAGCAGCTGCCTGAGCAGCCTCCGCTGCCTTCAGCATCCCGGCAGCTGCAGCCTGTTCCCTGTCACGCTGCGTATGTCCCTAGCGTGAGCTGCTCATTCCTCTGACAGGCAAAGCCACGGGCCAGGCTCCGGCGAGCTGCAGCCCTGCCAGGAAGGAGAAGAGCTCCACAGGAGAGACATGGCTGCAGAAGGAGAGGGAGAGCCCCTCGTCACACCCTACAGCACAGCCACGCTCCCGGGCAGAGGCTTTGCACACTGGCCTGCGGCACACTGCAGAGCAGCAACAGGGACACCTGAAAGGCACCTGCAGAGCCCCCTCTCCTGTTACGCGCTCTCGGTTCGAGCCCCAGATGGGTCAGCAGCTGCATTTAGCTGCAAGCTCTGGCCTGCAGGAAAAGCACCGCGCAGAGCACCCCGGATGGTTTCGTGGAAGGCGGCTGAGTCACGGGGAAGCGGTTCCACCCGCTCCGGGGGTGCTACCCGGCCCCTCCTTCCGCTCACCACCCCGCTTGCGCTGCTGCAGGAGATCCCTCAGAGCACACCAGCCGAGACGTGGCTTTGTGGTTGCAATCAGAGCCCGTGGCTTCCAGGCTGCCCTGCCACTGCAAGGGATGCGCCCGCACCCCAGCAAGGACCCTTCTCCTTCCGGCCCTTGGTTTGTACCCGCAGGCACGTCGGAGGCTGCTAAGCTCCAGCCTGTGCTGGCTGCCAGCCGAGCTGTAACACAATGTTCTCATTGCTACTCAGAGCACAGCGTGAACAAACCCCGGGTGCGCGCAAGACCACGGCGTCAGGAGAACTGGCACAGCGAAGCACTGGAGAGAGGCGGCGGCACAGGCACCAGCTCACCGGGAGGAACGGGCTGCCTGACCGTAGCTCCGACTGGGCCAAGGGTTTCACCTTCACCTGGACAGTGAGCACACACCAAGTGACAGACCCAGTCCTAATCACCCTTCCCATCCCCAGTGAGTGTGCAGAGGTGGTGGGCACCTCGCTAACCCGACTGGGTGCGGTCAGCAAAGGATTTGCCTTATGAGTTAAGACAAATAAGCAAAACCCCCTTATGTCTGTTCTGTAACATGGACGAGGCACAGGCAGGTCACCCTGTGGCTGACCAGGTGGGATCTCTCCCCACTTTCCTCCTTTTCCATCACAAAGTTGAAACACCACCACGCCTCTCCTTTGTTCCACCCTGTGCCACGGGCACCCACGGCCACCCACCCCCATTGCGGGCATACGGTGTTTTGGCCACGTGAAGCACAACAGAGCCCCGTGACGCTGAGCACCTAGCAGTGTGAGCTTCTTTTTCTTCCTCCTCTTCCTCTGCTGCTGCTTTGAGGGCAGTGCCTGCATGCCAGGATCACAGCCCGACCTGCTGCCAGGGCAGGCAGCGGGATCCATCACCACAAACCCAGCGGTCTCGTCCCAAGCCTTAGATGACACCTTGTCAGGGGGAAGCATCGGTGTGATCGTCCTTTGGGCCAGCGGGGTTTTCCCTGTGCCTGCTGGCAGAGCAGAGGAAGGTGTCCCAGGGCTCCCTGGGGAGGGAGCAGTACCCCTGGGTTTCAGCCTGCTGTCCAGGCTCACTAAGGCTGTGCCTGAAGGCAAGGCCGCTCGGCCCTCGCTGCAGGCCCAGCCAGCGGGACATGCTCCAGGGGCTGCATCCCCCCAGTCAGCTGCTGCCACGTGCTCCTCTCGGCGGCAGGATCTATGGGCTGAGCTGCCGTCCTCAAGTTTCACACAGCTCTGGCAGGCCCCGAGCGACTGAGCATGATCGACCGGCCCTTCCCCAAGGTCGGCTGGAAGGACAGGCGCCACACAGGATGCCTCTGCCCGCCGGAGCGGGCCAGCAGCGCCAGCACCGGGGCTCAAACAGCTCATGTCGCAGACCGCCCCCACTCCTTCGCCGTCCTTGGCCGTGGACAGGTCTTGGCTGTGTTCAACACACTTCTGCAGGCTTCCAGTGACAGCCTCGCTGGGGATGATGTCTGGATACAGCCCAGCGCACCGGGCAGCTTCGGACACCTCCGGGCAGACAGAGCAGCTCGCGGGAGGCTTCGGTAAGAGGGGCGACCGCTCATCGGCAGAGGTAGAGCTGCGCATCTGGAAGATGAGGTCAGTGACCTGCCTGCAGCAGTTTGCAAAGAGGCTGTTCCCCATGATTACAAGCAGCCTGGCTCGTACAGCACCAGATTAGAGGAGTCTGTTCTGTTCACACACATGCTCTCAGGTCCCACGAGGCAAACTCCCACGCAGCAGCTCTGCCCTCTGCGGCCAGGACCTGCTGCCGCCTCACACTGTCGGCCACTTTCTCCAAAGAAAGTTCCTCCTGGTCCCCAGAGTGGCAGGACACAGAGGACCAGCTCACGAGTCCGTGTGCTATCCTGCACAGCTTGAGCTCATGTCCCATGTGCTAGGACACCGGGCGGGCTCACGGCAGTTCTCCCAAGGTGCTGCCCAGGGACCCTCATTCACTGCACGCCACCGCCCCCCTCCCGACCGCTACGCTCACACGGCCGTGGCATCGGCGAGGCCCAGAGGCAGCTCCCCGCAGCTGAAGCTCTGCCGTCCCCGCCGCGCCAGGACGCCGCCAGACGTGTATCTAACAGGTTCCTCAGGCACGCTCGCAGAGGGATGCCGGCCCGATCGCCCGGGCCGGGGGTGGTTATAAATAGCCCGATCTGGAGTGCTGCACCGGTGCAGCATGTGACGAGTGCTAGAGCGCTTCAGCCCTGCCAGACCTGTAAGCAGGCGAGATGCACTGAATTACAAGGCGAGGGCAGTTACTATGGCACGCCTGGGCCCAGCACGGCCATCCATACTAAGCAGGCGAGCACAAAGCAGCCCGGCAGCGAACCACTAAGCAGCTTCCAGATGAATTCTGTGTCCTCCTGCCCTGCTCGGCCGTATCCAACACAAAACAACCCCCGAACACCACTCCTGTCCCCGTGCTAATTTAAGAAATCCCGGCAAGTGAGGCGGGGATCCCAGAGCTGGAGGTTTCTGCAGGCTGCAGCCGAGCAGGCCGCAGCATGCCCCCAGCGAGGCCACGCCACAGCTGCCGGCTCCTTGCCTTGCCCTGGCGGCACCGGCCGGCATCACGGCACACCTCTGGACCAGCACACACACTGCCTGGCGTTCAGCACCCCGGGGCCCTGCGGTGGTCCCGGGTCACAAGCCAAGAGCCAGATCTTTACACAGGTGACGTGCAAGCCTGACCCGACCGGCCCGGAAAGCCTCTGTGTCTGGCTAACAAACCCGACAGCTCCTGTGCCCCAGCGGCCCCGGCTCTGGCACAGGCTTCACTGGCAGGAAGGGGCCCAACTGCCCCGAGCAGGAGGAAAATACACACCACATCCCTACACAAACATCTCCAGACTAGAACAAAGGCAAGACCACGCAGCCCACGCAATCGCTTATCCAAAGCCAACACAACACTTGCAGGGGAGGGACAATCCCTTCTCCAAAGGTGGCCATAGGACACTGGGAGCAGCTCCCAGCAAGCCATCTTCCACAAGAAAGGCAGAAACCGGATGGAAACCGGAGCTGAGCTCTGCACAGAAACCCCTGGCCAGCTCCTGCGCCCCTTTTCGAGGGAAGAGGAATGGGAATAGAAGCCTCTCGCACTCCAACCCTTCCTGCCCAAGCAGGAGTTGACAGCTTTATCTCTCCCTCCTTCTCCAGAGGCCTCTGGAAAGAGGCAAAACCTCCTGGAGAAGTCCCTGGTTAGGAGGTCTCATGAAGCTGAACAGCATTTCAACCCAAAGCAAGCTCAGAGCAGCGTGGTCCTGCCAGCTTTAACATGCGAAGGACGGTGTCAGCACAGCGAACACAGACCAAATTTCAGCTGAATAATAAATCCAATGAGATCAATCATTTAATGGAAGTCAGGAAACTGGCTAAATGAAGAGGCCTCAGCTCCAGAGACGGAAAGGTTTCTGCAGGACAGGCGGTCAGGGGAGGTGGAGGACAGCAGGCATGTGCCTCCCTGGGAAACCACAGCTTCCCAGGAACAACCAGCACTTCAGCTGCCACAAGCACTTCTTTTAATACAGGCCCACAGCACGACCTCAGAGCTGCTCCACTGCCCTCACTAAACTCCAGTGGGTATATCCCACGTGCAGGTGGAGGCAGAAGCACAGCACCCACACTCGGCAGGGGCCCACGCAGGCACGGTGGGGCTGCAGCGAGCGGCTCCCGGTGAGCCCCCCGCTCACTGCTTCCAGCTTCACAACACTAACAACCCAAGGATGGCAGCTGGGGAAACTGCTCACCCCTAGCTCTGGTGCTCCATCTGTGGTGAAGGCTGGATAGACCTCACCAGCCCAAGCCGAGCTTCGTGGCTCTTCGGGANTCACCAGCCCAAGCCGACACGGATCCGCATCAAGCCGTGGCCTCGGGCACTCACAGGGTCCCATGGCTGCAGGCTCAGGCACTTACAAGCCACTGAAATGCTGCTTTGCATGTGGTGCCCTGAGTTACGCTGTGCTCTCCACCCCTGGGAACTACATCTAAACCAGTCTGCAAACTTCCTATCTGGCCAAAACTTCAGAAACTTACTCCTCAAACTGTCTGGCTGACCCTGCTCCGACAACAGGCAACTCAAACACAGCAGAGCTCAGGAGCAGAGACTAGAGCCCAAGGCAAAGTGCAAAGATCAGCACCAGCAGGTCTGTCAGAGGAGCACAGAAAACATCTGTTTCTCAGATTTCAAGGGGGGAGAGAGACCAGGGAGTCGGGTTTCAGACATACTGAGATTCAGTCGGTGACTCTCCAAGCACACGAATGTCACTCTGGCACAGCCCTTACCTTCAGAAAGCCACCGAGGCAGCGAGAGCTCAAGTGACTGCCCCACCGGAGGCTGCGCAGTGGGACAGGTGGGACACCAGGGGCCCAGACAGCCGCAGGCAGGCCCCAGAGTGTCGCAGCCTCACCCCATGCTCCGACTGACACCTGTCACCACAACTTTGCCAGTCCCAAGAGTCCTACATAAACCTTAACGTGGCCAAGAGCCCCAAGACCCGCAGAGGTGAGGGCAGGGAGCACTGGGTACGGTTTGCAGGGGAGATCCAATGTCCTGAGCAGCTCCCGCTGCCGTCCCACATCCCGCCACGCAGATGTGCCTCCCAGCCTTGCACCAGCTGCCCGTGGCTGCCCTGGGCTGACTTGGAGCCACACACCCCCCCAGGGAAACAGGCTGGACCGCTGCTCCCAGCAGCTCTGCGAGAGCCTGCTGCAGGCCGCAGCCCGGGAAACACCTGTCCCACAGAAACCCCTTGCCAGGGACGCCGAGCACTCGGTCCTGCCTCGCACAGGGCTGGCACCAGAGCCCACCTAGAGCCCAGTGTAACCCACACACTGAGCTGCCGGGCTGGGGGAGGCTGC
>VXBZ01004533.1:155468-169684 GCA_013399135.1 Heliornis fulica | reverse complement strand
CCGGGCCGCAAGGTCGGCGGAGCCCCGGTGGGAGAGGGGCCGGGCCCCAGCTCTCGGCAGGTCGCGGCCCCCTAGCTAAGGAGAAGGGGCGCTGGAGCCGGCCCTCGGGCACTGCCCGGAGCCGTGGGCAGCGCTTGGCTACAGAGCGGCACCGCATCGTGCTGGCAAAGCCTAGTGCCACACGTGGTGCCACACAGGCGCTGCCTGTTGTCACACGGGTTCTGGTACCACACATGGTGCTGCACTGGCTCTGCCTGGTGCCACATGTGCTCTGCCACATGTGCTCTGCGTGGTGCCACACGGGCACCTGTCCCACTGCCACTCTCCAGCACGAGGCACAGGCCCTTGCTGACCGTGGCTGTGCTCCGTGAGCTCCTCCAAGGACAGGGCCTTGCTCCAGTGAAACCACAGCAGCTCCGGGAGCTGCATCCAGGGGTGCTGCCTGCCCGCACCCTCTCCAGGGCCCTCCCCAGGGTCTCGAGCACAGCTCTGGCCAGGCAGAGGTGATGTCCTGCCAAGAGAGGCCTTGGCGAGGCTGTGGATGGCAGTGACCTTCTGTGTGACCTTGAGGCAGCGGGTGCATACAGATATGCTCATGGCTGCAGGGCTGTGGCTCCTCCCCGGGCCTGGCTTTCGGCCCTGTGAAGGTGTGAGGAAGCCCCAGGCCCCAAGGGCTCATTCCTGCTGTAACTGCAGTGACAGGAAAGGGGATCTGTTTCTCCAGAAGCCACAGATGAAATGAAGAGGCAGGAGCTGGGTTTCTGTTGGATGTACTTCTCACTCTTGCACCTTTGCAATCCTGCTCCCATCCCCTGGTGCGAGGGGAGGGGGTGTGAGATGAAGGGACCTGATGCAGTGACAGTACCTAGAGCCACGCTCCATGTCCCCCTGCCCACAGGAGACTGGCCCTTAGCATGGGACAGCAATGTCACTGCAGGGCCAGCCCTGGGCAGCGCTGGCAGGAGGATGGAGATTGGAACCTGGCCTTGGGCAGCAAAAGCCAGATTTCAACTGGGGGGTTTGTCTCTGTGCTTTCATGGTGTCTGGCAGGATCCTCCTGGCTGTGTGCTCATCGATCCCGGGTTCCTCTTGCTCACTGGTGCTGCTGATCTTATCCACAGCATTGGGCAACCTCTGGATGTCAGGAGTTCTCTCCCCTCCTTCACCTTCCCCGTAGGAGCTGGCAGCCAGGCACCGACCGTGCAAGAGGGCGACAAGAACAGACGTGCACCGAGGCAGCTGCAGCACCACTGTGGCAAGACTGGCTCGTCGGGGCTGCTGGGAATGAGAGCTGGTATTCCCAGAGAAGGGCAGGACTCAAACTGTGGCACCTGAAATGTCCCGAAAAGGAAATCCCGCAGCGTGCTGCTCGGGTACCTTCCCGGAGGGGAGAGCGGGCGTGCCGCTGCGGCGCTGCCATCCCTCTGCTCCCGGGAGCCTCTGGTGGGGAACCAGTGTGGTCCCCGGGAGGGACCGGCCCCTGACAGCTATTGGTTCCAGCTATCCACCCGCTTCAGGCAGGATCTTTTCCCTTCCCTGGGCACCCAGGAGAGACCCTCCCCATCACACCGCAAGTTCCTTGGCAACTGCCCCTGCGCAACACCCCCCAGCCATGCCCAGTGCCCAACTTCGCTGGCAGCGGGGTGGTTCACAGCAAACCTTGGGGAATCCTCCCTGAGGCAGCAGGATCAGGCCCAGCTGCAGCCAGGTCTCTGACGTGCTGTGCAGCAGCAGGGAGGTCGAGCAGCCTCCAGAGGGGGGTTTGGGGAGCAGCTGTGCTGTTTGGGCCCTCGCAATGGCATCCTCACTGGGGACAGGACGGACGCAGCTGGGAGTGCTTAGATTACCCCCAGCAAACACACTCAGAAAATATGGCTGTTAATTGCCAGGGTCGGAGGGAGAACATCCCGCCTGGGCTCAGTCAGCGAGGGGAGTGTGCAGCACATCGCCAGGACAGGCCCTGTCCCGGCATGGGCTCCGGCACGGGTGCAGCGGCAGCGAGCGGGGCGGGTGCGTCTCCTCCCTGCACACCACTCACCCCGTGCCAGCCCCACGGTCACACAGCTCGAGGCGTCGCGTGCTGGGAGAGCCTTAGGGTGAAGGACAGTAGAGAGGAAGAGGCCGAGTGGCGAAGCCAGCGCGTCAAACCCTGCGGAGCGGCGAGGACCACGGGGCTGGGAGCAGCGGTGCCCAGCTGTCAGTCTGCACACAGAGCTCTGAGCACGCCGTGGGCTGTACACAGGTCACTGCTCTGCCCCGTCCTGTACAGTCGGGTACAAGCTGGACGGGTCAACACGAAACGTCGCCGGGTGCATACAAAGCACATGGGTGTCAGCGGTCACGCTCCTCCGTCCACGGGTGTCAGGTACAGGGTGCAGCTTTGGGCTCCCAGCACTGCGGCACCCCGGGTCCCAGCGCAGCCGAGACCAGGGGCAGGCCGGGCCCGGCTCCGCCGCTCGGGGGCTGACAGCCGCCCACGCGGGAAGAAACAGCAACGCCGGCTTCTGTTCTCTCATTTCTGGGATCGATTTGGTCTATTTCATCATTTTATATAAATACAAAGATTAAAATAATTTATCTGAACATCGTTTCTATTACAATCATACAGTGTTCTCCCCTCAAAACAATTGCATGTATGTATATATATATATATATATCTCAGTGTATATATAGTATCTCTAGAGCTCCCCCCCAGAAAGCAGCAGTGACTGAAGCAGGGACAGCGCAGGAGGGAGCTGATCCTTCCACTCCGAGGTGGGGGTGCCCACAGCAAAGCGCAGGGCTCGCCCCGACGCCTCTCCAAGCACGTTACCTCGGCATGAAGGGGAAACAGGGTGCTCCATCCCCGTCCCTTGGGGAACACCCCCCTCGCCGCAGGCAGCTCTGCCCACGCGGCCGAGGGCTGCGGGCTCAGGGCCTGCCCAGCTGCCCGCAAGCACCGGGAGGAGCCGCGGGGCCCCAGGGAAGAGGTCAAACCCCCTGAGTCATTCGTGGTGGGGAGGAAAGGGTCCTGCAGCTCGGACAGGGCGGCCTCGCTCACTACTAGGCACTAAACTGATGATTGCTAGGAAGTATTTACACAGGAGGAGGGTCGAGCCTCCCCCTCCCCGTTTCACTCCACAAACACCAGGACCTGGCTGCACGTTCTGCAGCAAGAACACAACGCTCTCTGCCGGGATTGTCTTGGGACGAGGGGACAGCAGCCGTGCACACCACCATGCAGGAGCAGCACGACGGCGCCAGACACGTCTCTGTCATCAAGAGACACATGCTCAGAACCTCTCTGAACCTGAGTGAAACTGTGACTGCTGAAGGCCAGACATCACCTCCCCTGTGTGACGCCGACGGGAACCAGGGCACCGCGATGCTGCTTCCGGGTGCTGCGTGTGCCATGCAGCACAACGTGCATCTTGCTGCCCTGCTCTGCTGCCATGGATGGGCACAGGGCCCCCTGCACGCCCGCTTGCCCCAGAGCCCTGAATTCCTTTGGGATGGCCAACAGGTGGGATGCACGTGCAGCCTCACCAAGGGCCAGGCTCAGGGTGTCTCTCCTGTACCCAGTGGGCACCTGCAGGGTGCCCCTGCACTCCACCTGCCCTGGGAAGGCAGCGTGGGCAACCAGAACCTGCCAAGCACCCTGCCCAGGCCTCTGTGGTCTCCCACGGGGGAGACAGCTGGGGGGAGGGTCAGCTGGGAGCCCCTGGAGGCTCTGCTGGGCTCTGCGCCCCCGAGGCAGCGCTGTGAACACGTCAGGGCTGCAAACACATCAGGGCTGTGGACACGTTGGGACTGTGGAGGACACAGGCTGTGGACACGTGGGGGCTGTGGACACATCAGAAGTTCCTTGCTGCGGCTTTGCCTTCCCCCAGGAGCTGCACACCTCTGCAGGGCGTCCGTCCAGGGGCCACTCGCTGTGCCCCTGCCCTGGGGACCTGCCCAGGCCAGCTCTGGAGGCTTCTTCCCAAACTCAGGGGTGCGCCAGAGGCCACAGTGGCAGCGAGGAGGGGGCAGAGGGGTGGGTGCCAAGCCTGGAGTGTGCCCTGGGGGAAGCAGGAGGGGTCTTGCCCTCCAACCCCCAACTATTCACATCACAGCCAAGGAAAAGCTACAAAACCTGCTGATTTCTGTCCTGCTCGTGCAGCTGGTGCGCTCAGGGGTCTGGGTTTAGCAAAGAGCTGAACTGTGCGGGGCCGGTGCCCGGAATCTCGTAAAAGCGTTTTAATTTAGTACAGAAATACCAGCTACAAAAATAGACACCTCTGGCTGCGGGCCGGCGGCGGGGCGGGCAGGTCGGCCCCAATGGCCGACGCCAGCGGCGTTTCTGAGCGGGTTTCAAACTGAACTGGAAGGAAATGGGGTCTGATCACAGCCCGCAGCTTCCTCCTGCCCACACCAGCCACGGAGCAGCGGGGGTCCCAGAGGGCACCGGGCACGGCGCCGGCTGCGGGCAGCAGTCAGGGCCCTTGTCTGGGCATCGCCTCTCCCTGCACAGCCCGACCTTCGCCCTGCCCGGCCACCGGAGCTGGTCTGTCCCCTCCTGTTCCAGAACACTCAGGGGACGGACGCACAAAGCCGCTGGTTTGGTTTGGAGGTTGGGAAAGGCTGCCCCAGCGGGGTGAAGGCTGTGTGCTGCACAGCTGGGAGGGACTGGGAGGCGGTGGGGAGGACTGGAGGGCTCTGCAGTGGCTCAGCCCTGTGGATGTGGCAAGGGACACGGGTGAAGTGGCTCTTCCAGCCTCTGCTCCCGATGGAAGCTGTGCCTGGGGCTGGTTTGGCCCCAGTGTCGTGGTGCAGCATCGCTCACCGCCAGCAGATGCTCAGCCGTCTGTGGGAAGCCCAGACCTGGCCGTGGCCGTGACAAGAGCTGAAGTGCCGGTGCTGAGCCCAGCCTGCCGTGGGCTGTGAGTCGCTCTGTGCTCCAGCAGCACGTGAGTGTGGCTGTGCCAGGCGAGGAGCCGCGGGCATCTGGCAGGGCTGGCGCCCGCGGCTCACATCCAGCACCGTGCCCAAGTCCAGCGTGTGGCTGTAGCAGGGGACATCTGTGTCAGAGACAGCCACAGCGTGCGCAGGGGAGCGAGGGCCTGGACGGGGCTGGCTGAGCGACCCATGGAGGGGGGATCCCTCCTGCCCCCGTGGGACCGGCTGTCGTCCGGCTGCCTGCGTCCCGGAGGCCTGTGCGGGGACTCCCCAGCCCAGCCCCGGTGCCAGTGATGGCCAGGGCTGGACTCATCGTGCTGTGCTGAGCTGTGCAGGGCCTGTCGCTTGCTGCAGCGCACCCACCCGCCGGCACCCCGGCTGGGAAACACGCCTGGCACCCGCTGCGAGGGGCAGCAGCAGCGGGAACACCCTCCCATCGCAGAAACGCTGATTTGGACCTTTCTCCTCTTCTCTTCTCTTCTCTTCTCTTCTCTTCTCTTCTCTTCTCTTCTCTTCTCTTCTCTTCTCTTCTCTTCTCTTCTCTTCTCTTCCCTCCTTTTCCTTTTCCTTTTCCTCTTTTCCCTTCTCCTCTCATTCTCCTCTTTCTCTCTCTTCCCCGTGGAAGCTCCGGACAGGCGCTCAGCCCTTTCCCTCCGCAGACACTGTGCTGGGATGCCCACCTGCCCCATGGCGCCGCTGGAGGCATCCCCAGCTCAGACCCTTCAGGCAGGAGGGATCCCCCCTGGCTGCCCGCAGGCAGGAGGTGCAGGCAGGGTATCCGCTTTCCACTGCCCCTTCCCCTGGGGGGCCGGGGGAAAGCAACCTCGGCTGGCGCCCCCCCCCGGTGCCGCCGGGCTCAGCTCTTGCCAGCCAGTCGGGCCGTGCCGCGCCCTCGCCACCTACTCCCGGGCCCGGGGGGCACCGCGGGTGCCGGCCCCCTGCCTCTTGCTGGGCTCGCCCTTGGCCGCCCTGGCCCTGGCCGCTGGCTCCGGTGTGGGCTGCCGGGGTGACCTCTGTGCCCGGGGGTCCGCGTTGGCGCTGGCTGTGCTGTGGGGCTGGCCGGGGGGCTCCGCTGGCGGGCGGTGTGGGCCGCGGGGCCGCGCTGTGTAGAGGAAGAGGGCTGGGTCGGGCATGGCGTCGTGCTCCTCCGGCACGGGGTCCCTGGGCCGGGCACCGTCCCCGGGCGGCCGTCGCGGGTGTGCTCTGTGGCCGCGGCGCCGGGGCCTGCCCTCGGCCGAGGGGGCGGCGGGGGGCTGCTCAGGGGGCGGCCGCCCACCCGTCCGGGGGCCTGGCAGGCGCTGGGCCGTGGCGTGCAGCTGCAGGGACAGGTAAGCGGCCGCCTCGGTCTGCTTCTGCAGCTCGGTGTCGAGGATGGTGACGCGGTGGCTCCGGCGCTTCAGCTCCTCCAGGAACCGTCGCTCCTTGTTGCGGAGGCTGGAGCGCAGCGCGGCCACCAGCGTCTCCTTGTGCTGCAGCTCCTTGCGCAGCTCCAGGTTGTCCTTCTCCTTCTCCTGCAGCTGGGCCTCCATCGCCCGGCACTTCTCCTCCAGCTCCCGGTCCAGGACATCTGCGGGTTTAAGGCACAGAAGGGGGTCAGGGGAGGGGGACTCAGCCTGGTGTGACAGCCGCAGCTCCCGGCGGGGCTGAGGGCACGTGGGTGCCGCTGCCGGCTGCACTGGGCATTCACTGGCCCGAGGGTGTAGCATGGCAAGGGTGGGCTCAGGCAGGCAGGATGGGACCCCAAGAGACACCCTGGGGACACCGATGTGTACCCCCTCCCTGCCAGGCTGGGGACGGAGTGGGGCCGTGGCGGGAACCCCACCACCACAGCCCTGCAGAAAGGGGACGCAGCTGCCCGGTCATTGTCTGTGGCCAGAGCCCACTGCCCGAGCGCAGCCCCAGCTGGCCGGGCTCCGCTCCACGGCCACCGCTGCGGGTGCAGGGGTGCGGGACGCGGGGAGCGGCTGCCTCCAGATGAGGGGCTCAGGCAGAGGGATGCTGGGGGGCAGTGCCCAGCAGGATGCCATGCCTGCGGGTCCCTGCTCCCCAGACGGTCTGTGCAGGCACAGCCCAGCCCGTGTCAGGCCCCTGCCCACCTGGAGGAGAGGGGCTGAATTCAGCACCAGGACCTGAGCTCAGCACTAGGTCCTGGCTCCTGTGTCCCTTGGCACCAGCTTTCCTTGGGAAAACTGCCCTCAGCCACCAGGTCACAGGTGCCAGTGCGCTGTGTGCCAGCACCGAGAGCTGCCAGAGCCCTGTGCCACACCGGTGTGGTGGGAGACAGAGAATCCTTAAGGTTGGAAAAGACCTCTGGGACCATCAAGTCCTGCCTGGGAATGGGGGCACTGCCACAGGCTTCCAGTATCCAGCCCTGTCTGCCCGCCTGGGTGGACGAGGGGGCCTTGGGGCTGGAGCAGCGCTGTGCCAGGGCTCTGCAGCCGGGCAGGGCTGCGTGTCCCATCCCCAGGGCTGTGTCCCATCCCCAGGTTGTGTCCCATCTCCAGGGCTGCCCAAGGAGGGGCTGCAGACACAGGATATCAGGGAGGGGAGCTGGAGGGGGGCCCTGGGGTTGAAGGGTTTGCCGGCTTTGTCAGCATCAGGGCACCAGCCTCAGATCTTGGCTTTCACATGCAAACCCTGCCTAGATGCCTGCATGGAAAGGGGCTGCCAGCAGACTGCACAGCCCCTTCCCAGCCCCTGCAGACAAGGTCCATGTCCCCTCCCATGTGGTCCTGGTGGGCCCCTGACCAGGCTCTGCAGGTGTCTCCCCACACTTCCCCCTTATCTCCTGCATAGACCTGTGCTCTTACCTTGCTGTTGGGCTTCCAGCTCTTTGAGTTCCAGGTCATGGGTGAGCTCTGGAAGGGAAATCGAACCGGACTGAGCAGGGCACCCCATGGACCCCGCGTGCGCCCCGCGGCTCCCTCTGCTCCAGCGACCATCGGTGTGTTGCCTCTGCCCAGCCCACGGTGTGAGCGCGGCCGCCTGGGAGCACCAGCCGCAGGCTGAGACAAAACCAGGCGATTCCAGCAAATTCTGGGACATTAAGTGGTGCTGGGACCTGGCATCTGGCCCAGCGCCTGGCCCTGCGTCGTGGCCAAGGCACGTGCTGCTGGTCCTGCCCTGCAGCCGAGCGGGAGGTTCCCTCTCTCCACTTCTCCTTCTTCTAAGAGTTGATGAACCATTTCCAGTGCTTTAAACCGGACAGAGAGCAGAGACACGGGCTGAAAACAGACCAAAGTGTCAGCTGCCACCCCAGGTATGACAGAGTTTACTTCTCCAGGCTGATCTCTGCCTCTGCACAGGATGCAAGCGGGGCGGCCTCGTCCGGCACCGTGTGCCTGCAGAAGGATCCTGCCCTGCGCCAGCGCAGCCGGGTGCTGCAGGGACGGGGGAAGGCAGCGCAGCGCTGGAGGGGAGCAGCCCCAGCCTCCCGAGGGAAGCTCCTTGGGGCTGCTGGATGCCGTGTCCCCCCACAGGACAGGGGACACAGACCTTTGGCACCACAGAGCATCCCTGCTGCTGCCCCACCTCCCACTGCCGTGGGCCCAGGACAGGGTGACGATGCTGTGGGTCATCGTGCTGGAGCTGGAGGCAGCAGCAGCAGCGAGGGCAGTATCCTGTGGGATAAACCCATCATTGGGCTGCAGCCCCTGCCCACCTGCTCAGCCCTGACTCGATGCCTGCTCTCTGCCTGCTCTCTGCCTGGCGCTGGGCAGCACTCACCAAGGGCAGTGAGGTGAGTAGGGAGCTCAGGGATGTCTGGAGTTCACTTTGCCCTGAATGCTTCTGCAGACAATCTCATTTGGGGGCTTTTTTTCCCCAGAAAATGAGTTCAAATGGTTAATCGTTGCCCTACATTTTTCTTTTAATCTGCTTTCCTGTTGACTCTAATCCTCAGCACTGTCATCCTCCTGAAACGAGCGCTCGCCCGGGCTGCTCTGCCCGTCTGTCTTGGAAAACAAACCTGCAGTGAGAAGGCACAAGTACCCAGGGAGGTGACACAGTCTCTGGGCAGGTGTCAGCTCTCCCAACACCCCCACTGGAAATCAATGGCAATGGTTGGCTTTCCAAAGCAGAAGAATTCTCCAGATGAGAACCAGCTCTCAAAGACATCGCTGTGCTGAGCGAACGCAGGGCTTGGGTGATGCACAACCCAGGGTCCTGCTCTGGTACGGTCCCCACAGCCCCGAGGGGGCAGGTCTGGGGGGAGCACCCTGTGGCGTGACCCTGGGTGGGACACCCTGTACACTTCAACTTGCCTGGTCCGGGATGTGGTTGAGGAGCACTTTGTAGTCCCTGCAATGGGTGAGGACGCTGCAGGAGCCCCTAGCCCCCACCACAGTCCCAGCTGCCCTGTGACCCTCCCGGGGTGGCTGTGTGCCCCGTGGGGAGCCCATGTGCCCAAGGGCAGGCTGGCAATTGGTCTGTTTAAAACATCCCTTTGTACCCCAGTGCCCCGACATGTAAGAGCGTGGGGGGGGCATCAGCACAGCCCACCCAGCCGGCTCTGCTGTCCACCACGCTGCCCGCAGGGAACCCCCAGACCCCGCTCCGCTCCTGGCATCAGCCTTCCCTCCATCGTTCTGCTAACACTGCTGAGCCGGCTAATTACTGCCTCAGGGCTTGAGCTCATCTTCCAGTAAAAGGAGAAACAGAAGAGTCAGAGGANGCTAGGGGCGCTGCGGGGGCTGCTGGGGCTGTGGGGTCTGCTGGGGCTGCTGGGGCTGCTGGGGCTGTGGGCTCTGCTGGGGCTGCTGGGGCTGCGGGGCCTGGCCATGGCAGCCCCCATCTCCTGCCAGGCTGTGGCGAGGGCACAAGGCTGCCGGGTGCCAGGGGCCGAGCTCGTGGAGGCTCCATCCCGCTTCCAGGTCTAAGGTCCAGAAAAGCAGCTCCAGGGCAGGTGGTGCCGTCCTGTGGGGCCACAGCCCGTCCTCACTCCCCGCTCTGCTCCTCACACACGCAGCCCCTCCACATAACGGCGCTCAGGCCAACGGACTCGTCACCTTAGAGCCAACCCGGGGTTTGCCCCCACGGCTCCCAGCAGAAGGGGGTTGCAGAACCTCACCTCAGGGTGCGACCCTTGGCCGGTCAGGCGGACCTGCTGCTCGGCTGCACCGGGAAGGGGAGGTCCCTGACACCCAACCCTGCAACGGGCTCATTTCTGCCCCCGGGGACTCAGAACCCCTGGCCTGGGTCAGGCGTGAGGACTCCGCTGCCTCGCCTACCTGGAGAGGCTGTGGACGAAGCCAGTAAAACAATGAAACGGGACAGCAGAGCTCCAAAGGATGGGGAAAAAATAGACAATTTTATCAGTGCAGACTTGTCTTTGTTTCCCAGGGGTCGGGGAGGACGAGAGGCTGGGAGACAAGGAGTAATTAGCTACGGCTGAATTATTGATGAGAGCGATGGCACAAGTTGGAAGGAGTTTCGGCGGCAGGCAGGAGCCCGGGGAGCCATCGCTCTTGTGAGGCTGTCTGAAGGGGAGGGTGACATTGCTGCAGCGGGGCCGCGGGTGGGGACTGCTGACCCTGCACTCCACACGTGCCAGGCTTGTGGCTGTGCTTCCAGGTGCTGGAGACTGGCAGACCCTGGCTGGCCACTGCAGGGGCCACTGTGACCCTGGGGAACCACTTGCCCAACCCCCAGGGGGCCAGGTCCTGGTGACAGCCCCCCACCGCTCCGGGGAGGCTGCTCTGCAGAGCTGCAGGCTCTGGGCGAGGGGCTGCTGAGGGTGCTGGCAGGGCAGGGAGTGCTGAGCTGCAGGGTAACCCCCAGGGCACGGCGTGAAGAGAAAGCCGAGGGCTTTACTGCCCGATAACCCCCACACCTACAGCTGCCGCGGAAACATCACTCTGGTTCTTCAGTGTTGCAGCTGGGTGGAGCTGCTGGCACCCGCTCCCGGAGCAGTTATTCACACCAGATTCGGTGGCTGCTGCAACGTGCCCAGGGAGACACTGGTGGCACCTGAGCCAGGAATGCAAGTGATGGAGACCCCTGATCCCACAGCAAGCAGGATCCACTCCAGCCTGGTGGACACCTCCCCTGCGTCCTGCAGAGTGCCAGCGCAAGCTCCTGCCAGGAACGGCCCAGGGTGCCAACAGGAGCTCACCTGCCCCCTGCCCTGTGCTCCATGGCCACGCAGCTCCCACCCTCCATGGCCATCCCAGCGCTCACCTGAGCAGTGCTTCTGCAAGCGGAGGATCTCGAGGTGCAGGTCGTGGAGCAGCTCCATCTGCTCCTTCTTCAGGAAGGCGATGTGCCGCTGCACGCTCTGGATCTGGTGCTCCAGGGACACGGTCTCCATCGCAACCAAATCCACGGTCCAGGCCTGTGGGGAGTGGAGAAGGGGAGCTCGTGATCAGACACACAGCAGCACACTGGGCTCGTGAGCCCCATCCCTGGAGCCCTTGCGAGGGGATGAAGAGAGAGCCTGCAGGGTGAGGACGGGGGGCCGGCTCACCTACCCCTTCCATGGGGACACGGCAGCAGGCGAAGCAGAGGATCCCCAGGGAACAGCTCCCAAGTCACCCACCACCCCAGCGCCCCTCGGGGCCGGTTCCACCTGCACTCAGGGCCGGCAGGCTGAGGGGCTGCAGGAGCAGACAACGCTGCTGCACGGACCCTGGCATTGGATGGCTCTGTTCCATCCCGAATTTGCCCCTAGGAAATGTCTCATCACTGAGCAGGAGGACATCTGGGACAGGGCTGCTCCATGCAGTCCCCGGGGTGGGAGCTGCACCAGAGGGGATCTGGGCTCGTGCTTGCCAAGCCGTGTGTTGTGAAGCAGCAGCTGCAGCGAGAGATCTAACCCATGGAAACACAGTGTGATCCACCCACCCCACCAGTGTCTGCACGAGGACAGTCGTGTTGTCTTCCAGAGGAAGGAACATCTTCCCTGGTGATTCTCCCGGCAGGAAGAGCTGTGGCCAGTCCTGCGCCAGGAGCTCAGCCCCCCACACTGGGGGTCCATCACCATGCAGTAATTAGTGGCTTCAGCAGAGCAGAGCGAGCTGCCTACCTGTGCCACTGCACAGGGAGGGGACAATAACCCCGGGAAGAACCCGCAATCCTGGGAAATACCATTTCATATGGATGTGGGATCCCGGTACCCAGCGCAGCTGCAGCGACCCACGGTGATGGGGACAGTGGGGCAGCAGCTGAGGGATGGCATGTGCCATCCTGGTCCTGTCCCTGGGAGCTGCTTCCACCGCTCCTCCCCGTGCTCCTGACTTGTACAGACACTTCCGAACTCGTCTCGCACTGCCAACGCGCCCAGCTCGGCAGCACAGGGCGGGTCAGGACAATTCCTGCAACCAGAGTCAGATCGGGCTGTGTTTAGGCTCCAACCCAGGGCAGGGACCTTGGCAGTGCCCTGAGATCAAAGCTCTGCTCTTGACGAACCTTTCCTGACCCGTGACCGCCTCCAGGCCAGGCCTGGCCAAAGGTAAGGTGGGCACACTCTGCAAGGGGGCACTCCCAGGGCCCCTAGGGATCTGCAGTCCCTTAAAATGGGTTGGGGCGGTGCGGGGGGTGTGTGGAATTCTGGCTCTAGATGTTCCTTCCTAATCATTCCTGTTCTTCTGAGTGGCAGGGTGGATTCCTATGCCCTGTGCCCGTGCCCTTCTTGATGGCACCATCAATCGGTGGCACCTTGATGCCATCATGGGCACTGAGAAGAGAGCTGTTAACAGAGAGCTGGCCTTGAGCAGGGGGTTGGTGTCTTTAGAGGGGGTGTGTGTAATTTACTTGTGCCACACCATAGCTGTGGACGTCATCTGGCACCTGCCATCAGTCAGGAGTACAGACATCCCACAGCTCGCTCCCTCCTGCTGCCCTGGCTGCGGGGGGCTGTGAGGGCGCGATGTGCCAGGCTCTGGAGCAGCCTCCTGACGGGACTTGTGGCACCTCATCTCAGGGAACGTCAGAAAGTAGGTTGGACAGAGCCCGGGGGATACACAGTGCTATTTTCAATCACTTTGTTCTGCCTAGTTGAAACGTTTCAGTAGAAACGGCTGCAAACCTTCCATTAACTTTCTCTCCACCCTTTACATGGGAAATCACCCTTTTTGCCAATTAAAATGTTTTCATTTAAAAATAAACACTTGATTAATATCAAGGTGCATCCTGTGTCAGAGGTACTGACCCAAAGCAGAGACACTCGGGTTGTGGCTCCCAAAGGCTGGTTGTGCTGGGACTGGGAATGATGCTGCTCTGGTCCCTGCCTTGCTGCTGGAGCTGCCACTTTCCCTTTACAGACCAGTTCTGACTTGCTCAAGCAACTGGTGGTGGATGCCTCCACAGTGACCACGTACTCGGAAGGTTTCAGGAGTTACATACAAGGTTACAACCCTAGAAAACAGCGTCATTCAGAATAAAGCCAAGGGCAAGTGACAGTCCCCGTTAGTCTGAAGGACACTCTGTGCCCTTGTGCTTCCAGTAATACAGTGACACGGTGCTGTAACGGAGGCAGCAATGGGCTCAGTGCCGGTTCTCGCCCCTCTCAGAGGTGACACCTGCGATCTGAGCTGGCCCCTGCAGCCCTGTGCCTGGGCACTGTCCCCAGCTTTGGGCACTGGTCACCCAAGGGATTTGCTCCACAGAGAGTGCTCCAGGAGCAAGTCTCCCTTGCTGACCATGCCAGGTTTTGAGAGCAGGACTCCTGGGGACGGGCTGGCACCTGGACATGGCACCGATACGCCCAGTCCCTGCGGCTCCCCAGGCTGGGTGACCGTGGGCACGGTCTCGGCTGCTGACCTGCTGACTTCCTTGGTGCAAACAGACTGGGAATTTGCTTCCAGAGCAAAACTACACCGGAGCCTCTGTTTAATGCCAACCAGAATCCCAAAGCTTTGATCCAGGACAAAAGCCTCGGCTCCGGACGCCGCATTTGCAAGGCGGGTACGTATCGTGCCCCGCACAACCCCCGCACACGGAGGTCAGCGAAACCCCTCCCCAGCAAATGGCAAATTAAGGCGGGCTCGGCGGGCACAGACAAGGTTTGCGGGCCCGGGTGGGGGAGTCGTCACCCGCGTCCCAGCCCACACGTTACAAGTCCACACGGCTGGAGCCCCCCGGGAATGCGGACCCGGCCTCTGCCCCGGGCCCGCGGAGGCCGCGTGTCTCCGGGCGCGGGGGCTCCCGAGGGTCGCAGCGGCGCCAGACACCGACCCGGCGGCGCGGTGCCGGCCTGGGGCAGGAAGGTCGGCGGGAGCGCTCCCGCCGGGCGGCGTTCCCCGGGGCTGGGGGTCCCGCCGCTCCGCGCTGCCTGACAGCGGCTCCTCCGGACAAGAACCGGC
>VXBZ01004533.1:132023-145683 GCA_013399135.1 Heliornis fulica | reverse complement strand
TTGCGGGGTGACCCCCCCTCCAATGGCGGGGTCGCGGCTGGTCTCCGCCGGGGAGGCAGCACCGTGTCTGCTCTTTCCCTCCTGCTCATCTCCGCGGGCAGAGCCCGGTGTAACCCCGCGTGTGAGCCCGTGGGGCCGGTACGGGCGGCGGGAGCATCCCTGGTGTGTGCGGGCGAGGTGGATCCTGCCAGGTTCTGCCTGCTCCGGGCCCCGCTGTTTTATTCAGGAGCGCTTGTTGTTTCGGCAGCGCAGGGGACATAATATCTGTCCACACGGCGCGATTTGTCGCGGGTTGGAAACACGCCAAGGATCTAAATTCAGATTCAACAAGAAGCGTGATGCCAGCTCGCGCTCCGCACGCCGCCGGCGCTGGCAGACACTGCGTGTCCCTCTGCGGCGGGTTCCTCCCGAAGGGCAGCTCTCGATAACCCTAACAACAAAACGGCCTTTTTTTCTCTGCTGATGTTTATCGTCCTTCCTTCCTCTTCCTCTCTAAGTGCATCTGTGTGGTGGTGTTGGGGGGGTGTCCTGGGGGCTGCTCAGAGAGCCCCTCTGCTGCTCTTGCCTGTTGTGTACCTGAAGTCAGATGCTCTGGTTGTCGTTAGCAGCTGCTGTGGAAACAGGAACAGGACTTCAGCAGCAACAATGGGAAGAGACATTTTTTCCAGGAGCTAAAAACAGCTCGTTCTCCCCAGACCTCTTTCCAGTTTCGTGGGGGTAGATGGATCCCTGCTCAGAGTTAACATCTGCCTCCAAGTTGGATGCCAAACCAGAAAGAGCAGTTGCTTGACTCTGCTCCCAGTCTAGCCCAGCTCTTGCAAACCCCACCCAAAATGGTGGAAGGACACAGGTGTGACAGCGAGAGGTGACAGGGTTGTGAAAGGATTGAGCCCAGGTCCCGCGGGTCCTGTTGGCGGTACCTGGGCAGAACCACGTGCAGGTTTGGCCGGGACCTCGCCCCGTGCCAGCACACCTTGGGCTGCCCAATGCCCACAGTGGGGGTCGGGGACAGGGCAGCACTGGGGCCGTCAGAGCGGGGTGTGGGGCACACACAGGTTCCCCGTGGCTGCAGGCACCGTCTTGTGCAGCGTTTTGTGAATGCTCAGAGCGTCCGTTGGGGTTCTGCCCCTTGCGTGCTGCGGCGACCGTGGGTGTGGGGTGAGAAGCCCCCCGATTTCCAGGCAGAGCCTGCCCAGGATGATCTCATGCTCGTGCCTTCCTCCCACCCCCACCTTTTGCCAGCCCTGCATGTAGTTTAGGCAGTTCTTTTTCTGTCTCACCACAGTTTCTTCGCAGGCTGTGGCCGCATCGCTCCCGTGTGTGCTGTGTGATCTGGGCCAAACGCTCTGCGGCTCCCACGTCGGCTCAGCTCACTGGTCCTTGCCAGCGCCAGCCTGTCCCCCTCCCGCAGGACCCCAGCCTTTGGGCGTGCCTTGCAGGGTCCCTCCCCAGTTCTGGGGGTGTTTGGAGGTGTGGGTGGTGCCCAGCAGGAGTGGGGGTTGGTTTGTGGGGTTTTGCCCCAACACCTCCTCCCTCCAGCAGCGCCTGGCAAACACACCATGAGCTCCTGCTCCTCCAAGCAGCAGCAGCAGCAGGGGACCAGGGGACTGGTGTGGGATGCACAGTGGATGTGCAGGTAGCCATGGTGACAGTGCCCAGGGACCTGGCACTGGGCTCGGCCAGCTGCCTGCCCGCCTGCCTGCTGGGCATGGGAGGGGCTGGGAGCCTGGCTGTCTCCAGAGCATCCTGAGCAAGGCGCGCTGCGTGTGTCACGGCACACTGCAAGTGTCACGGCACGCTGCGTGTGTCACGGAACACCGGTGTGTCAGCTCACAGCGTGCCAAGAAACCTCCATGCTGGACCCCTGAGTGTGTGTGTCCACGGGGCTCTGCTGCTCCTCTGAAGCATCCCCCCTCCTGCAGGACTTGCATGGGAAGGGGCATGGCTGGAAGAGGTGGGGAGGGAGCCCCAGGAAATGGTGTGCTTGTCCAGGCTCTTCCTCCCCTGGCCAGAAGGATGGGGCTCTAAACTGGGTGGACCTGGGAAAACACGGGAGCCTGTACATTAATTTAGGGGGCCTGGCAGCCTGTGTGATGCCTCTGCTCCTACACTGGCATCAGACACGGTCTGTGGTGCTCTGCAGCAAGGAGCTGGGCTGTGTGGTGCTGGGAGGAACCAGCTGCCAGTGAGCGTCAGGCCGGGTGCCCAGAGGGCGTCTCTGTGTCCAAACTGTGAATGCTGGGGATGTTCTCAGTGCCACAGGGTGCCCAGCCCCAACCGAAGCCAGTTACCCCCTGGGGAGCCCAAAGGCAGCAGCTGGGGTCCTGGGGAGCGGTGCCCACCCCCTTGACACTGCTCCAGGTTTGCTCCCGCACACACAGCCGGACTGGGCTCCCCTGGCCTCCCCCTGCACTGCCTGGCCGCCCCGTGATCAGTGCTGCGAGAACAGACAAATCAGCATCCATGGACACCACCCCTGGGGACGGGTAAACACATCCATCTCTGCCCTCGCCCACGCCTTGCCCTTGCCTCCCCCGCAGCGGCCTGCAGGAGCGTCTGCATCCCTGCCAGGCTGAGCACAGCCCTTGCTGGCTCGTCCCAGAGCCCTGCACCCGCCCGCTGCCCTTTACTGGGACGTGTGTGACCGGGTGGGGGTCTCGGCAGTGACCCAGCTTGGTGCATCAGAGCTGTGCTGGGGAGGCTCAGGAGTCATAGTGTCACCTCTCCATCCTGGCGGTGCACGGAGCAGCCTTGTCACCAGCCTGGTAAGACCTGGCGCCGGGATGGGCTGCAGCCTGTCCTTCTCCCCGGGCACGGTCGGGTCGGCACCCTGCTCCTGCCTGTGTTCTGCTGCTCAGCACGGTCCCAGGAGCAGCTGGGGCAGGACCACCTGCCCCAAGGCCCAGCTAATAACTCAAACTCCCCCTCTCGCTGCCAGCCCAGCGTCTTGCTGGACATTTGCTCTCCGTTTCTGTGGGACACGGGCAGCTCCTGCAGCTCCTGCCCATTCTGCCAGCGGTTCCCCTGCTGCAGGGGGTTCCGGCCACGAGTGNCTGTGGGACACGGGCAGCTCCTGCCCGTTCTGCCGGCGGTTCCCCCGCTGCAGCTCGGGTGAGTTGAGCCCAGCACAGTGGTTTAACTGGTGGGTGGTGGGTCAGCTGGCCATGTGGCACAGCCCCTGGGGGGTTGCCGGCTCACCCTGAAGGGAGATCTGGCTGTTGGAGGTGGCCATGGGGTTCCGGCCACGAGTAGCCCCAAGGGTGACAGGGGCTCAGTCGGGTCTATGGGGCTCTCCTTGGCTTGGCTGGAGTCCCCAGAGCTGTCACCCTGGAGAGCAAGCTAGGGTGGGGGGCTTTGGGGTGATGAGTTTCCCACTTCATTTCACTTCAGCAGCACCATAAAGGGAGAAACTACTAATGAAAATATTCCATGCGCTGAGTCAGAATTAATTCGGACACTGTTCCCCTTCGCCGTGTACGTTGAGGCTGATGATATGCACAGCATGTTCTTCCTGCCAGGGCAAAATCTAATATTTCTGGGTGCCCACAGCCTTCCTCGGAATCATAATAGGAAGATGGATGCCCGCTGCATGCAGTGTTAAAGCACTAATGATGCAATCAGTCTCTCTTAGCCCCGGTAACAAAGGACAGAATTGCGCTGTCCTTCCTGGGCATAATTCACTCTGCAGCGGGGACTCTGCTGGGTGCCCTGCAGCCCCTTCCCTGCCCGTGCCTGCTGCCTGCCCCTTGGCAGGGGTAGTGCCATCCCTGCTGGAGGGTGGCTGTGAGGTGCCTCTGTAGCCCTGTGCCCCCTTCTCGCTCTTTCCTTGTGCTTGGTTGGGGTGCGATGGAGCCGGCCCCAACAGGCACCTCTCCCCCCATCACCTGCTCCAGGACTGGGTGGGGGTCCTGGGAGCTGCAGGTGCCGACGCTCCAGAAGAGTTGGGTTTTGCTAATTGGCTTGTTAATGAGGTGCCCCCTGCCCCAGCTGTGCAGCACCCCTCCCTGTGTTACTGGGGTCTGGGGCTGCTCACTGGGGCGATGGACGCTCTGGGCCCTGGCAGAGGCCCCTGGGACACACTGGTTTTGACTGGTGCAGGAATTGGTGCTTTCGGTGCTGCAGGAGTGATGTGTACATGAAGAGCTGGAGGTTTTCCTGGGGCTCTCCCAGGTGCAGCTGGTGTGACGCAGCTACAGAGTGACGCTTCCCCGCTGCTGTCACTACCTGCCACGGCACCTCTGCGTGCGGGGCTGCGCTGGGGCTGCGGCACCTGGGTGATGCTCTGCAGTGCTTGGCCGCGGGTGACGAGCTCAGCTCTGATTCTCAGGCACGAAGATCGTGAGCGGCTCAGTAGAGCTGGGCAGAAACCAACTGGTGTGAGTGTGAGAGAGATGTGCCCTGGGGGAAGATGAAGTGAGAGGATAACGTCAGGCTGCTGCTGCTGCAGAGCTGTGACACGGGTGTGCAGGCTGCTCCAAGCCAGTGTCTGCTCCAGATGTCTCATGGCACCTGAATTATGGCCTTGAGCCTGTGGTGGGATTGGGATTTTCTTTTCAATAACGTCCTTAGGAGCTCTAAACCGCAGAGGATCTCCATTGCTTCGTCCCTTTAAGGGAAGATGCCTGTGGGCAGAAAAGTAGGAGTTGAGATGGATGGATTTCGGTCCAAGCTTCTCGCTTGGAGTTGAGTGATTTCTCTCTCCAACACCCCATCTGCCCCCTCCCCCTTTCGCACACCAGACAGAATCTCTCCATGTGAAGCTTTGACCTGCTTGGGCGGACACCTGGCTCCTGGCAGTGCCAAGTGCTGGGCCGACAGCTGCCGTGAGCCCCAGGAGCCGCCCGAGCGGGCGCTGTGGGTGACACCGACTCCAGGGATGTTTTCTGGTTGTGCCAGTTTTGTGTTTTGGTGGGGGGTCTGGCTGCAGCATTATGGAGCTGCTGAGAGCGGAGGAGAGAAAAGCTGTGTGCCGCAGCCCGCAGGGCTGGGAGGGCGATGCTGTGCCGGCTCCGAGGGTCTGTTTGCTGTGGGACATGAGGTGTGGGCATTCTGCTGGTCAATGCTTTCCCTGGGGTGATGGGTGCTGGAGGGGGGAGCCAGCCTGGCACAGTGACTGCAGCCTGACATTTTGGGGGGAGCCAGGGGAGAGCCATCCTGGGGGGGAGACCTTGGCGTTGTCACCGCGGGCTGGCCAGGGTGGGCGCAGCCCTGCAGCACGCTCCTGGTGGGTGACATGGTGCTGGTGGCTCGGCCCTGTACCCACAGTGTCTGCACAGCGCCGGCCCCGGCTCCTGCCCTGTGCAGTGACGCCGTGTTTGCAGCTGCGGTTGTGCAAAGCCTGAGGCCAGGCTGAAAAAAAAAACAAAAAGAAAAAAAAGGAAATGAGTTTTGGTGCGTGCGTGTGCATGCGCCTCCACGCTCGGCGCAGCGGGCCGGGAGGCGCTGGAGTCCCCATGCCCCGGCAGAGCACCCTGCCCGCCGCGGCTGTCCTCTGCGCAGCTGGATGCGGGTGCTGCCGTCCCCGCTGTCCCCATGGCCAGGGTGCCCTGGCAGCACCGAGCAGCCACCATGTTCCAGAGGAAGCGCAGCGTCTCCTTCGGCGGCTACGGCTGGTGGGTGCCTCTCCCTTCTCTCCCCCTCTGCTGCCTGAGGAGCTTTTCGTCCCTCTGTGGCTTCGGAGGAGGAAGCGCCATGGTGCCACAGCACGGTGCCCTCGCGACAGAGCCCGTCCTGCTGCCCCACACCCGTGGGAGCGCATGGAAGCTGGGCAGGACCTTCCTCCTCCTGTGCCCAGCCTGGCAGAAGGGTGCTGCTGCACCCTGGAAAAGCCCTCAGCGCCCCGGGGATGCCAAGCAGTGGGGGAACCTCCAGAGTCTTGCAGTGGGCTGTGGGGGCACATCACCTGTAGCAGTGTCCCTTGGATCCCCCCAACTCTTCTTCCTCACTGGAGGGGCCCTGCTGCCCACTCCTCCTCCACTGGGGCAGCGCTGCCTACGGCTGCCTTTGGCACTCGGCGCTGTGTGTGGTGAGGTCCCACCCAGCCTGTGGCAGGTTCCCACGGCCGTTGGTGTCTCACCAGGTCCCTCAGCCGGTGCCCTGGGTTCGGTGGGACTGTGTGCTTCCCGTGTCCCTGCCCTCCGCGGTGCATGGCTCTGTAGGGGTGGCACAAGAAACTGGTGCTGTTCTGCCTCTGCCTTCCCACCAGCCCTGTTCTCTGGAAGGTGTTTTGTCCCCCTGAGCCTGATCAGCCCACAGGAGCCGCTGCCTTGGCACTTCTGTGAAGATGGTGGCTGTGGGGCAGAGGGTGGCTCTGCCGGCCCCTCGTGCAGGGGCTGTGGGGCTGAGGGCTTGGGAGCAGTGTCTGAGCCAGAGGGTTTGGAGCAGCTGGGAACCTGCTGGGGGATGTTCTGTGAAGTCAAGACTGGTGGGAAGGCAGCAAATGTGCTGCAGCTCCTGCAAAGCTCCGGAGCAGGATGGACTTTGCTGGAGTCGAGTGTTCTGGCCCGGCCGGGTCTGGCTGTTCTTCTCGTTACTTAAAAATGGGAAGGAAGCGCTCGGATAAACGGAGCGACGAGTTCTGTGAAACTTGGGGCAGAGAGAAACCACAGTCCAGGGGCAGCTTTGCCGTGCTGGGCACGTCCCAAGAGCTGCTGCTGTGGGCAGATCCCCCCCGGGGTGGAGCAGAGCCGTTACCCCTGTGCAGGGGTGCTGGGCTCCGTCGGAGCTCCGCTCGGTGTTTCCCNCTCCGCTCGGTGTTTCCCATCTGCGCCCGGGCACTGCCGCAGGGGCAGGACGGCCATGAGCCATAGGGGTGTGCAGAGGTGTGGTGGGCTTGGCTGAGGGGAGTGGGGTGCCGCTTCCCTTCCAACTCACGTTGGTGCCTTTGCAGGGAGAGGAGTGGGAAGCCCTGTTCTCTGTGCAGGAGCTCCCGAGGGCTTGGGGAGCGTCTCCCTGGGGATGACACCCCTCAGCCGTGCGTCGCCCGCAGCGCCGTGCGTGTGCAGCTGGGAAAACGCTTCCCCGGGTGTTTATGGGAAAGGAAGGGACCAGCCACAGCCTGGGACCGGCATCTGCATCTTCTCACAGCCGCAGCCGACACACCCTTCCTGCGGGGACCGTGCGAGGGGTGGCCCGGCACACCCAGCCTTCACACCCCGTACCTGCGGTCTCCAGCCCAACTGAAACCTGAGTTGGCTTCTTGTCCCGTTGTGGCTGTGGCTGCTGCTGGTGGGGTCACAGGGCAGTGGGTGTGATGCAGAGCTGTGGTGTGTGCAGGTGGGGAGGGGGATGCACGCTGGGTGGTTGTTCTGGGGTCTGAGCCACGGTGACCACCAGCTGACAATCCCCTGACCAGTGACCACTGGACAACGGTCCCCTGACCGGTGACCACCACCTGACGTTCCCCCCAAGAGCTTTGACTCCTCCCTGACAGGGCGCAGACCATCCCCCATCATCCCTGCGCTGGTCCCGCTTACGGGAAGGACGAGGCTGGGCACACTTAGTGCAGGGCCTGGCACAGTTGCGGCTCGGGGGGGGTCTCGTTCCCTCCACCAACTCCCCATGATTCAGCCCTTCACTGTGGAAAAGGGGCTGTGGTGCAGGAAGTGGGGTGTTACCTTGCTCCGGGCTGGGGATGCTGGGCAGGACGAAGCTTTGCCTGCACCCCCTCCCCAGGACGCAGCCCCCTCCCCACTGGCACACAGTAACACCAGTCACTTCACAGACTCTGCCTGTGGCCGTCAGAGCGGGGAGGGCGGCCGGGATGCTGAGGAGCTCTTGTCCCAAGACACCCCACTGCTGTGCTGCGGCGCTCGGGGAGCCCCGGTGCTGCGGGGGGGTGCAGGCAGAGGCTGGACCGGGGCGTGGGGCGTTTCACTTCACCCCACCTCGGGAGCGGGTGCAGGGCAGGGCCTGACGGCGCGGTTCTCGTTCCTTAGTCATAGTGCAACTGCGGTTTCCAGGCCCAGGGGTTTCTTTCGCATGTGTTGGGTTTTTTTCCCCTTAGTTTTTCTCAGTGAGACGACAGTCGAAGGCAGCTGGTTCTTCCCTCGTTTCTGCTCGGTGCAGCTCCCTGCTGCGGCTCAGGTCCCACAGGAGCTGCCCCAGCCCCCACTGGCCCCACGGCTCGTTTGCCACCGGGCACGTCACAGCTATTGGCACCAGCACTCGTTAATGGTCAACTTGATTTAATGATCAACGAGGGCTGTGGCCAGGTCTGTTACATACTGGGTGACAGTGGCGGGTACTGGGTGACAGTGGTGGGTGCCCTGGCTCTGCTTTAGGAACCCTGGGGTCCGGCTCTCCCGGAGCAGAGCACAGCAGGGACATCGGGGCAGTGCCCGAGGGAGGGTCCCGTGCCATCGGTCTGACCCAGGGGGTGGTGCTGCTGCAGGCAGGCTGGGCCGGGGCACACGGTGCCTTCACCCCGACCCGCGCCAGCGTGGACACACTGCACGGGGTTCCCGCCCCGTCTGCCCGGAGCCTGCACGGCCCAGCCTGCGGCACAGTGTGCCGGGGGTCCTGCCACCTGTGTCACCCCTGGGCGCAGCCTCGGAGCAGAGGGAGGCAGAGCTGCAAGTCGAGGGGAAGCTGCGTTTCCGCGGCCTCGCGGTGACCTCTGGGATGGCGGCGCCAAACGAGCAGGGTCTGGGCTGGGCGTTCTGTGTTTGGCTCTTTTAAGAGAGAAGGAATTAATTGTGTGTGGCAGATAACAGCGTCCCAGCGACTGCCAAAAGACGTCGTTTTCCTTTCTGAGTCACCACTATGATTTGCATGAATTAATATTAATGTGACTCTCACCACAACGATTGTGAGGAGACAGGCGCTGATTAATGATGCCAAACAAACAAGCGACTGCGGCTCCCGGCCCTACAGGAGCTGTATGGGGCTGGGAGCGACGGTGCTGCTCCGCGGTCCCTGCGGCCGGGGCTCTCGGTGGGCGCAGGCGGGTCAGGGTGAGGAAGGGGGTAGTTCGGTCCCGGTGGGGGTGAGCCTGCGCTCACGAGTGAGGGACCCCCAGGCAGGTACTCAGCCCCTCGCTGTACACGTATTCCCACCCTGTTGGACCGGGCTTCCCGGGAGGCTGCGGGGTGGAGTGTGGGGCTAAGGGTGACCTTCCCATGTGTTGGGTCTCCAGTCCTTGGATATGGGCTTTGTGGGAGGTGGGGATGGGGCTTGGACATGGGAGATGTCCTTCTCTGCCACCCAGTTCACCTCTGGTGTCTCGGATGAGGTGGTGGCGGTTCTCTGCTGCTCACCACCAGCGAGTAACTGGGGATTTGGGGTTGTTTCCCACTAGGCTTCACTTTAGGTTAATTTGGTTGATTTTGGTTTCTGGTCACGTCTTTCTGTGGTGATCGTTGTGTCAGGCAGACGCACGGCGCCTCCAAAGGAGATGCTGGGGCCGGGACCGCCAGCAGCTCCCAGTCCCTGAGTGGGGAGGGGGGACATCCCTCCCGCCTGTGCCCGCAGTAACGCGCTGCTCTGCTTTCTCCCCAGGATCGACAAGACGATGCTCGCCAGCCTGAAGATCAAGTGAGTACCCAGACTCTTCCCTTGCCTGAAGCGATTTCGGTGGGACACGGTTTTGTGCGTGGAGGACGGGTCCTGGGCTGCCGTGCCGTCCCCTCCCCGTCAGCGGCAGTCCCGTCCTGCCCACCTCGTTCTCCAGACACAGTGGGCAGGCCCCACGGCTTGTTTGCCCGTGGGTGAGGGGACCCACGGCCTGGTTGCTGTGTGGCCAGTGGGCTCAGGCACGGACGCTGCGATTCGTGGGGCAGCAGCCCGGCCTTGGGAGGGGTGGGCGGTCGGCAGGGCAGACCCCCAGCTCCAGGCTGTGAATCCAGAGGAGCCCATGGGGGTTTTTCTAACTGGTTTTGGAGCTTGCTGTCTGGAAAGAGGGTGGGTGTCTGGGGGGTAGCGGGGGCCCGTGCTTGTTCCCCAGCCCCCACTCCCGTGCAGCTGGGGGGCTCTGAAGGGGAGGAGATGCTCTTGGGGCTGGGAGGGTGTGTGAGCGGTGGTCTTGCTTGGTGCGGGTCTGTCTCGGGTTTGCTGACAGCTGCTGGGCCGGACCCTGCCCCGTAAGGGAGTGGGTGCACGGGGTTGCCAGCCCCGATGGAAGTGCCGGCAGCTGGGGATGGTGCTGCCAATGCCTCTGCTCTCCGGCACTCGTGGCTCTTGGGGACCTGCCTCCCATTCCCGACTGGCATTGCTGTCCCACCTGCACGACTGGGCAGTCAGATCCCTCCCCCCAGCCATGGCACCCCCCTATCTCCCGGGTAAGCTCCCCGATTCTGGGGTTTCCCAGTGCAAGAACAGGTGCAGCTCCAGCGCTACCAGTGTAACCATGTGCCGATACAGAAGATTCCAGCCAAGCTCCCTGTGCTCAGGGCAGCGTGCAGGGCTCAGGGCAGTGTGCAGGGCTCAGGGCAGTGTGCAGGGCTCAGGGCAGCGTGCAGGGCTCAGGGCTCAGGGCTCAGGGCAGCGTGCAGGGCTCAGGGCAGCGTGCAGGGCTCACGGCTCGTGCGCTTCCCTCCATGCTCGTTACTTGTGCAAATAGTTCGTTACCGGAGCAGCGTGTGCAGCACCTTGGGGAACCCGAGCGAACCTCCACGCGCCCGCCGTGGGTAGCCCAGCCAAACCCCACTGTGCTCCTTGCTCGGGTTCTGCTGAGCTAGCGAGAAGTTCACATCGACGTTTTGGGGAGGGGAGGGAGGTCTCGGCAGGATTCATGTTTCCCGTGGAGCTGAGGGGGTTTCGCTGCCCCTCGTGCGCTGCCGTACATCGTGCCCTGGTTGCTGTACAGCAGTTCTGCTGCAGGAACACCTTTCCCCCCGTGCCGCACGTGCAGTGCCGGTGCCGTGCTGCAGCACCCCTGCTCGGGTGTGCAGGGGTCAGGGGCTGGGGACATGTTCCTCTCTTCCCCACCCTGCCCAGCCGGAGAGGGGCGGTCGCTCGGTGCGTTCAGTGAGCGTCCACTGGAGCTGGTTTGTCCCGCTGTTTGCAGGGAGTGATTCCCGCAGCCTCGTAACGCGCCGGCTTGTGCACAGATTGATTCGTTAAATGGCTCCGTAATTGGGGCCCAGCCAGAGCCACATTAGATGATGTAAAAGCTTTTAGAATTTAAAAAAAGAGAGGTTTTGGTTTTCTGACGCCCTCTTATTATTGCTGCAGCCTTCTGGCGAGGGCTCCAGGCTGGGGCGGCTCTCCTTGGCTGTGTAACTTGCTAACAAAAAGACGAGCTGCCTCTGCACACCGAGCAGCGCCGCGCGAAGCCGCCCGCGCCGCAACATCAATATTGGCGTGCAGAAACCTGGCAGGCGAGGACGAACGTGTGGCGGCGGATGCGGCCCCAAGCTTTCGCTGCAGAGGGGTCCCTGTGCAGTTGGGGAGCTGCAGGACCCCCCATCTGAGCCATCCCCTCACGCTCGGGCTGACTGGAGCTGTGTGGAGCCCCTCTGTGCCAGGGGAGCGGTGGTCTGTGTGTCCAGTGCAAAGGGGTGCTGTGCAGGGGTGCTGTGCAGGGGTGCTGGGTGAGACGGATGATGCTGCAGCGGGAGGGTGTAAGCTCGGCGCCGGCTGTGGGCTGCTCCCTGCTCTGGCGTTTGTCGTGATAAAGTCACACACACAGGTGGCACCAGAGCATCACCGCCGCTCTCCCGCTGCCTCTTCTCTATAATTTGGGTTTCTTTAGTTCCTATGGCAACCATGAATATGTCTGAGGGACTCAGAGCCGGAGAGGATGAGTAGACATTGCGGAGTGGGAGTGTGGAGGAGCGGAGATGGATGGAGAGCGCTGGCATCGCGGCCGGGGGCTCAGCTGCCCGGTCCGGTAACAGGCACCGCAGGGCGGCACAAGGGCTGTGCTCAGGCCGGGAGGGCGCTGACGCGGATCGAGCATCCCCGGGCGGCGGCTGCCGAACAGCCGCGTTTACTGCTTGGCCTCTGACATGCCCAGGAGGCTGCGGTGAGTTCGGGACTGGCGCTGGGAGCTGAGCCCGCGCTGCCGGGGCAGGAGGGGTGGGCAGTGTCGGTGTTCCAGCGGGGAGCTCGTGTGCCGGTCCCACCGCCCCGGGTGCCAGTGGCAGCCGGCTGTCCCTGGCTCTCAGGCACACTGTGCTGGGGCAGGAGCTGCGTTTCTGACTGTCCTGGGGGGCTGTGGGTGGCTCGGGAGAGCTTGGGCACCCCACATCATGTGGGGTCTTGGGAAGCCGTGCAGAGCCCCCAAAGGCACCTGAAGTCGGGGGGATGGAGATCCCATGAGAGGGCTTGGAAACGCTTTGCTTGCTGGATTGGGGGGGTGTGTTTCTGGGGGGCTGCAGGGACACGGGCCAGCCCAGGGTGCTGTGAGACGGGGACGGGACACCCACGGGTATGTGGGATTTGGCACGTGTGGACCCAGGGCTTTGGCACAGAGCGCTTCCGTGGCAATCCCTGGCTTTCTGCTAAGTTCCTTCTTACCCCTTGCCTGGTTCATGGGACAGAGCTGGGACAGCTGACCCCTCCCACCCCACCCCAGTGGGTGAAAGGGACATGGTGCTCAGAAGCGGCTCTCCCACCCTGGCTTGGTGCTGGTGTCCCCTTGAGTCATGTGAAGCCTCTGCAGAAAGCGACAGCTTCCCTGGGATCATGGGGTGCCCTGCAGTGCCCTCACTGCTCCTCAGGGCTCAGCTTGTGGGACAGGGGCAGCTTGAGCTCAGGCCATACCGCCAGGCAGGGCAGCCACGGCCACGAGTGGGGAGGGCACGCGGGTGAGGCACCTTTGGCTGTCAGAACTCAGGCGGATGATCCTGCCCCAGGGAGCTCGTTTGCTTCTCACAGCCGCCCTGCACTCACCCCAGGCAGCACAGCCAGGGCAGGGGCTGCAGGGGGCGAGCAGGGACCCCCGAGCCCCCTCTGCCTCAGGGGATCCTCATACTGGGGACACTGGAGGTGGGAAGGTGTGATGGATGGGGACAGAGCCATGGCAGGAGGGGACCCAGCCCTTGGTGCTCCGGTTGTTCTCTGTTTGCCGTCACCAGTGGGATGTGCTGAGACACCAGGGAGCACTGAGAGAAAGCGAAAGTCCCTCCTTTGGGCAGGGCCACCTCCCCCTTCAGCCTTATGACGCAAAACTGGCGCCTCTGCGGCCGGAGGAGCCTCGTACGCCAACCGCTGAGAGTCAGCGCGCGGCCACAATCTCCACGAAGGAGCACGTGACGCTCATCTCACGATGGGAACGGCGGTGGAAGACCAAGGTGGGAAGGGAGGAGAGACTGACTTGACCTTCCCACACCGAGCTGCGGCTCGAAGCTCGTTGCTATTCGATGGGCCAGAGCCGAGGCGGTGGGAAGGTGGGGCTGGTTTAGCGTCATGGCGGGGGCTGTTGCAGTAATCACGGGGTCACGCTCAGGTCCTGTGAGGACAAGGACTGGAGAACAGATTGTGCCCACCCAAGTTCCTTTGGGTTTGTTACCACCCTGCAGAGGCCAGATGGGCAGACCTGCTGCAAATCAGCTGTACACAGTGACCCGTCCAGGTGGGTGGTCTCCGATGGCGCATGGTCCCCAACTCCTTCCCTGCGGGGGGCTGGTGACCCTCCGGCACCGACCCGCTCCCAGCCGGTGTGGGGGGCACGCAGGCAGCAGAGGTGCAGAGGAGCTGAGTGTGTGGGACCCTGGGC
>VXBZ01004533.1:102883-115406 GCA_013399135.1 Heliornis fulica | reverse complement strand
CGGCTGTCCCCCCCCCTCCCCGCCCCGCCGACCATGAAGGTGAGGGCGCGGGCGCCGCAGGCTGTGGGCGCGCGGTCCAGCCGAGGCGCCGGTTTTGGAAGCTGAGGCTGGTGCGGAGCGGCACTTCCAACGCAGCGGCTGTACCGATTTGGGCTGTTCCCGAGGGAGCAGCAGTAGGTGGTTTCTGGAGTTCAGCCTGCAGCATGTTCAGACACCATCAGCGGCAGCAGGGCGGGCGTGCCGGCGGGCCCCATCCTGTACGTTACGCAATCCCGAGGTGCCAGGCAGGGTGCAGAGTGCCGGTGCTGTGCCCCTTCCCGGCCCTTCCTGGCAGCACAGGGCAGGTGGCGCGTCCCCAGCAGGCAGGAACCGCTGGCAGGGTGCGACCCGCTGCTGCTGGGGCTGCTTGGCCACTGCCTTTGGCTGCAGTTGCAGGACTCTGCCCATGCCGTGGTGCCTCTGCAGGACTCGCCTGCAGCTTTCCCAAACCCACCAGGGGACCATCAGGAGCGACACGGCCCTTGTGCCAGCAGCGTTCCCGCTGGCTTTGGGCTGGTGCTGGACCCAAACCTCGTGTCAGCACCGAGTAAGCAAGGTGGCACATGCCAGCTGTGCCCGGGTGCAGCTCCATGGTGCCTCCCCCTTCAGCACCCCCTTTGAGCACCCCATGCCCGTGTCATGGGCACAGAGGGGAGGTGTGGAGTGGGAGGAGTTGGGGAGCTGCTGCTCCACACGCTGCCCTTGGTGTGGGTGTTCACTGTCCCTGGGAGCGTGGGTGGCTGCGGGGCTGGGTCCCTGCCCGGCAGCGCGGCTGGACGGGGGTCTCGGAGCAGTTCCGTAGCTGTTATGGACAGTCTCTTCTTCCGGTTCTGCTGAGCGCCGAGGCCGGGGTGCCTGGCACGAGGAGGGGCCAGGTCGCTGCCTTGGTGTGGGCACCATATCTCCTGTCCCCTCCCACCAACTGCAGATTTCCCTCTTTTCTCTTTCAGTCTGCGGAATTCTTCGAAATGCTGGAAAAAATGCAGGTGAGCAGCCGTGTGCCGGTGTGGCGGGATGTTCCCCCGGCAGAGGGGCCGCGGGGGCGGCCGTCCCGCAGCGCGTCTGTCGTGCCGGGTGGCCGTGTGTGCCCATAGCGGGGTGGGAGTTACTGCAGGGTCCCCAGCGACACGTCACTCGTGTCGGATGCAGCAGAATCCCCTCGATGTGGCTCGTTGAAGGGTCTTGGTGCTTTTATCTGTTTGTTTTGTTCCAAACAGGCACCGAAGCTTGAGGAACAGAGGACGGGGAGCCAAAAGCATAAGGTGGGTGGTCTCTGTGAGGGTCCCTCCCTGGTCTCAGGGCCCCTGAGACCCTGGTCGCAGTCGCTGCCAGGGCTGAGGGATTTAAACGTGGCCCGAGGACACAGCACTGGTGGGACTGCAGAGATGGCAGTGGGGTGCCTGGGTCTGCCCAGACGTGGGTGGTGTGACCGCACAGTGGAGACCCTTTGGAAGAGGACTTAGCGCTGCGGGAGTTCCCCGGAGCAGGGGGTCCCCGTGCCGTGTGCGGGGGGCTCAGCTGGGCTGGGCTGGTGTGGAGCAGGGCATGGGGACAGGAGGGGACAGGAGGGGCCGAGCTGGAGGCGCTGCCCAGCTCGGTGTGTAGGGCTGTGTCAACAGGGGTGGCCAGTGGGGAACAGGAGGTCACACGTGGTGTTCTGATTCCTCTTTCCAGGAAGACTACATCCCGTACCCCAGCATCGACGAGGTGGGTGCTCTGGACCACCCTGACCGCTTCCCCCTCCCCACCTTTGTGGCTGTGGCTTTTCCTGGGCAGCATGTGCCCTCTTCCAGGGCAGAGGGAAGAGGTTGGAGAGGGGCTGATTTTGCCCTGAGTGGCACTGGGGCTGGGGGCTGCTATGGGAGGCAGAGGGGGAGCAGAGCGGGGGGCAGTGAGCCCCTGACGCCCACATCCGCACCCCAGTCCTGTCTGACCCCTCACGGGCACGTGCGTCTCCACAGATCCTGGAGAAGGGCAGCCCCTACCCACTGGTCATCCTGCCCCAGTTCGGGGGATACTGGATCGAGGACCCCGAAAATCTCGGCACACCCACCTCATCCGACAGCAGCGCCTGCGAGGAGGAGGAGGAGAACCTCAGCCCCAGCACCTACGGCTACAGGCTGGAGTGCAAAGGGGAGGCCAGAGCCTACAGGAAGCATTTCCTGGGGAAGGTGGGTGCCCCCCGCCGCGGGGCAAGCGGTCACCCGAAAACAGCGCCACAGCCCCAGGAAAAGGGAAACCCTGAAGCCCTGAGCAAACGGGCAGTTTGCAGCTTCCCTTTGCAAGCAGAGGAGGGGACGGGCCATCGGGCTGCCAGCCGTAGCTCGATGCCACGCATGGAGCCTTCGCCCCCGGCCCCACCGCTGGCAGAGACCCCCCGGGCAGCTGCCCACCCCCAGTCGCAGTCCTGCAGACCTCGTTCTGCCTCTGGACAAGGCTGAACACAGAGCCCCAAAGTCTGCAGACAGAGGGGTCCAAACCCTGGTCCCGTGAGGACGGGGGCGAGTGCGTGTCCCCGAGGGGCGGGCAGGAGGGGGTCGGGGTGCCACTGAGTCCTGGCTCTCGGCCGGGGTGGGGGCAGCGCCCTCGCTGAGCTGCCCCCACTAATGAACCGCTGTCTATTTTTAGGACCATTTAAATTTTTACTGCACTGGCAGCAGCCTGGGAAACCTGATCCTCTCCGTCAAGTGTGAGGAGGCAGACGGCACCGAGTATTTACGGATTATCCTCAGGTAAGGCGGGGAGGGGAAGCTCCGTTGGCAGCGGGTGTCCCTCTGGGGTCCCTGTGTCGCTGCCTCTGTGCACGCGGCGCGGGGCTGTCGCACGCGGAGGGGCTGGAGCAGCGGCACCGCCTGCTGTGTTGTGCCGAGGCAGCCGGACCCCGGTAACGAGCTCAGGACGCTGAGTGGCTGTGAAAGGAGCTGTGGAAGGAGCTGCATGGAGTGCAGAGCTGTGGGTGGCGTGGGGCAGTGCCAGTCCCGTCCTCACCACCCCTCTGCGCTGGTGACACCCGGTGCCCCTGGCCCGCGGACGGAGTGGGAGCTGCCGGGGCCGGTGACAGATCGAGCCTCTGCCGAGGCACCAGGCGCGGCAAATCCAGCAGAGCGTCCCCACAGCATGGGGGGGGCACGGGCACAGGCACTCCGGTGCCCTCTGACATCTGCTCGTTTCTCCTTCTAGGTCCAAAGTGAAGACGTTGCACGAGCGGATCCCCCTGGCAGGATTTAGCAAACTCCCCAGCATCCCCCAGATCGCGAAGGTGAGCGGCCCAGCCTGGGCCCACGCCGCTGTGCCCACGTCGTGGTGCTGGCTCTGGGGCTGGGGGCATGGGCAGGGGTGTGCTGGCCCCACTGTGGGGCTCCTGCCCGGGCCGGGAGGTCCCTGCCAATACCTGGGGTGAGGAAGTGGCAGCGTGGAGGGACTTGTGCTGCTTCTCGGCCAGGTACTGAGGGCACCACGGTGGGAGGGTGCAGGGCCCTGGCGATCAGAGCCTGCTTGAAGACATGCCTGCAGCCGTGCCGCGCTGTTTCGGCAGGGCAGGGGTCCCAGCACTGACTGCTCTTGCCCTCACCCACAGGCTCTCTGCGACGACGCCTCGGGGCTGAAGTTTAACCCGGTTCTGTACCCCAAGGTGAGGTTCCTTCCCCCGGTTGGTCACTGCATGGGGAAGGTCCAATAGGGTTAAACCTCCCTGTTTGTCCAGGGTCCGGTGGCTTCACTGTGCAGAGCACAGAGATGATGCTGTGTCTTTCCAGCTCTGCCCTTGTCCCTTGCCTGCACAGGGGCTGAGCTGTGCCATGCTGTGCCATGTGCCGTGCCATGCCAGTGGCAGGCAGCAGGTTAGCTAACGTCCATCTGATGGCACATGCCACTGTCCCACTCATCAGCTGTCCGCTGTGGTTGATGACACCCTGGTATGGGCCTCAGGCTGTGGGGAGGGAAGGAACGGTGCCCGTTGGGGGGGTGCAGAGCCAGCCTGGGCCAGCTGGGAGCCTGGAGGCTCACCCGACCCTGTGAGACAGGCTGAGCCTCTGCTCAGCAGGACGAGGCACACGGGGTGGGTCACTGGGGGACGGGTGGGTCACTGGGGGACGGGTGGCTCTGTGGGTGACTACTGGGATCGCTCAGTGCCCACCCTGTGTGTCCTCTCTTCCTGTGTGCTCCTGTGCAGTATGTCACGGGGCAGTTTCACCACCCTCTGATGTAGTGGGGTCAGACTGGCCTTGTTCATCCCTTTCACTGTTGATGTTGCTGTAGGACCCTTGCGGGGCCGTCGGAGAGCGGGTGGTGCCCGGCGAGCACACGGAGCTGCACGTGCCGAGCGGGGTTTGCTCTCCTGGGGGTCACGTTTTGAAATACCAGGAGAAATAACTGGTACTTTGTCTTGTGTAGGCGTCCCAGATGATAGTGTCCTACGATGAGCACGAGGTCAACAACACGTTCAAGTTCGGTGTGATCTACCAGAAGTTCAGGCAGGTGAGCGATGCCCGGCCGTGTCGCCGCCTGCCAGCGCTCCGCCTGGCACGGTGGCAAATCCCCCCACGTACAACTCGTGTTGCTGGGTGCCCTCGCTAAGAACGCGTTTCTTGTCGCTCGGATGTGTCCCTGACTCACTACAAAACGATGTGACTGCAAGAATTCCGTGTGGAAATGAGCCCACAAGCTGCTGCGGGAGCGGATGTGCAAGTGGCCTTTAGCAGGCGCGGTGTTTAAAGGCAGCGGCGCGGAGCGGTTTGTCTCGAGGGCTGCGGACACTCGTCTGCTGGCGGTGCTGCCGCCAGCCGAGGGACTCGGGGTCGGGAGCAGAGCCCTGTAGCTCACCAAGGGCTGTTGTCTAATTGTCTCTACATGGTGGTTGTGCTTCGGCCCGAGGGACTCGCACGGGACGTAACCGAGGCCGCGGTGCTGGGCGTATAGCACACACAGGGCGGATAGGACTTGGATTTCCCAGAGGGATTCGCTGGTGTGTTGGATTTTGGGGATGCTGCCCTACGGTCCTGTGCTGTCGGTGGTCTCAGCAGCTCCGCCTCAGATGTCTGGGTGGCTGCAGGGGCCATGGCCGGTGCCAGCTGGGGAGGGGAGGTGTGGGGCAACCTGTGGCTGGTGTGGCACCCCTGGACACTGTGCTGGTTGTGGCCCAGGGGCGGGTCACAAGGGGCAGGAGGTGGCAGGAGCAGAAGGTGCACTTCAAAGGGGCCTTTTGTGATCATGGTGCCCGCTGTCTTTTGGTCTGTATGCAGAGGAGTGGCACTGGGAGGTCCTGAGGGTACAGGGACCTGCTGGCCTCTCTCTGCGGCTCCCTCGGACCCACACCGCGGTGGCAGAGCCACGGCCAGGCCCCTGTCCTTTCCCCCACGCTGGTGTTGGCAGGTGCTGTGCACCCGGGCGGGCAGGGCGCTGGCTCTCACCGGACGTGCCCTGTGTGTTGTAGACACAAGAGGAGGAGTTGTTTGGCAACAATGAAGAGAGCGCAGCCTTCAAGAGCTTCTTGAGTTTTCTGGGGGACACCATAACACTCCAGGACTTCAAAGGGTAAGTCAGGGGCAAGAAGTGGCTTTACCAGTGTCTCCACGGAGAGACTGTGTCCTGTGTAAGAATACCCAGCGTGTGGGAACAGAAGCCATCGCGCCAGGAGCGGGGCGTGCAGAGAGGAGGCAAATATAGCGTTGGCTGGGCTCTCAAACCGGGGGAGTCTCCGAAAAAACCCGAGCTGCCAGGAGAGACGGGCGCCCTTCCTGCAGTCTTGAGGCTGTGGGAAAATCTGGCAATATTCAGCCAGGGACCAAAGGGGCTTCACATGGAAACGTGTCCCATCCGGTGTCGTGCCTCTGGGGCGGTCGCTGCGGTGGCCGTCGTGTGGGCAGAGACCCCCTGCTGCTGCTGAGGGCCGTGGGCTGGCGGGCGCGGGCAGCCTGCTATGGCAGCGCTTGGCACTGCCAGTCTGTGACCGGCACCACGGCTGCCCCGGCCAACTGTCACGGCTCTGCCACACACCCGGAACTTGGGGCTGGTGGCGGCGGCGCTTGGTGACAGCGCGTGACGCACAGTTTGTTCTTTCCCGGTCGCTCGCTGCGGGAGAGAGATAAACGAGCTGGTGTGCTCGGAGGGCCGGCGCGCAGCCTGCCGTTAACCACGCCGTGTTTCTCCTGCCTTCCCTCGGCGCCCAGTTTCCGAGGGGGTCTGGACGTCAGCCACGGGCAGACGGGCGCAGAGTCCGTGTACACAGTGTTCAGGGACCGGGAGATCATGTTCCACGTCTCCACGAAGCTGCCTTTCACCGAGGGAGACACACAACAAGTAAGAGAGACCAACTTCCTTGCTCACACTGCCCTGCCCAGCACCGTGGTGTCCCCGGCTGGCAGGTGGCCCGTGGCTCCCTGGCACGTGGCAGTGTGTGTGCCTGGAGCCGGTACTCGCTCCCGGGGAGCGGCACCGCCCGGCTTTACAGACACACGGCCCCCCCTTGGCACTTAGCTCCAGAGGAAGAGGCACATCGGCAACGACATCGTGGCCATCATCTTCCAAGAAGAGAACACGCCGTTTGTGCCGGACATGATCGCCTCCAACTTCTTGCACGCCTACATTGTGGTGCAGGTGGAGAACCCCGCGGCGGATAACACGGCCTACAAGGTGAGGGCAGCCGCGACACGCTCGCGCTGGGGTTTGCTTCGGTGTCGCGGGCTGGGGGTCTGGTGGCAGCTGCCGTGCCCCGGGACATGCTGGCAGTCCAGCTAGATGGAATGGTGGGTACGAGTTCTCGGGGGCGCGTAGGCACCCGCGGCAGTAACATTGCTCTTGGCTCCTCAGGTGTCAGTCACAGCCCGGGAAGACGTCCCGTCCTTCGGCCCGCCGCTGCCGAGCCCACCGGTGTTCCAGAAGGTAAAGGCAGAGGCAGGAAGCCTGTCCCAGGCCGTAGAGGAGCGTGTGTCCCCCCGCCCTGGGGTGATTCTGAGCATGGCTGCTTTGGGGAATGGGACTTCTGGGACGCGTGGGCGCTTCCGTGGGTCTGTGGGTTTGAGGCCGAGCGGGACGCTCTGCGCTGTGGCTCAGCATAGCGGCTGTGGGTCTGCTGATGGGGCACCCGTGTCAGTGGGAGGGGCAGGGGGCACCCCAAGCCCGCCTGGGGTTTTGCTCCTGCACCTGGGGGGGCTGCAGGGTGCTGTGAGCCCAGGTCGGTGCGGTTCTGATACCAGGGGTGCACAGAGCCTTACGAGGGGGTGTCTCCCCCAGAGCCCCGAGTTCCGGGAGTTCCTGCTGACCAAGCTCATCAACGCCGAGAACGCCTGCTGCAAGTCCGACAAGTTTGCGAAGCTGGAGGTAACGCTGTGGGGTGCTGTGGGGTGCTGTGCGGNGTGTGGTGTGGTGCGATGCTGTGTGGTGCTGTGCGGTGCTGTGCGGTGCTGTGTGGTGCTGTGTGGTGCTGTGCTGTGTGGTGCTGTGTGGTGCGGTGAGGTGCTGTGTGGTGGCCATGGGTCCCGTGGGGCTGGTGAGGCCCTCGGCGTGAGGCCCTCGGCAGGGGTGAGCCGATTGGTCCGTGGGTCGGCACTGTGGCTCCCTCCCACGGAGGCCCAGCTGAGCCCCTTCTCACCCCCAGGACCGGACACGGGCCGCCCTGCTGGACAACCTGCACGACGAGCTCCACGCGCACACGCAGACCATGCTGGGGCTGGGCCCCGAGGAGGACAAGCTGGAGAACGGGGGACATGGAGGCTTCCTGGAGTCTTTCAAGGTAACCCCCGTCCCTTGCCGGCAGCGGAGCTGCACCGCAGCCAGCGCTGGACAAGCACCTTTGGGTGCAGGATGTGGACGGGCCGTGGTTGGGGACGAGAGGCTGCTCCTGCCAGGGGTGGTGGGGGGAGGTCTGCTGGCTGAGCTGGTCCTGCGCTGGTCCCAGCATGGGCTGACACAGCGGGGTGTCCTCATTAGAGCCCCAGGGCACCCTCTTTGCTGGTGTCCCATTCACCATATCCCAAAAGGGTCCCACTCCAGGGCCAGTGTCCTGTGTGGGCTGTGGCTGCTGCCGGGTGAGTCCTGGCACGTCCGCGGCTGCTGGCTGTGCCGCTGGCGGCAGGACGGGCCGAGGGGAGGATGCTGGGGGCAGCTGCCAGGGACAGCATCCAGCTGGGCAGGGGGTGTCCCATGACATGGGGGTCAGGGATGAGCCATCGCCTGCGGTCTCTGGTGGCGCTGCTCTCTGGACGTGCAGGTTGGCTGCACTCACTCGCAGGTGGGCGCTCAGCGGAGCCCCCAGCCTGGGCACCGTGTCCTGGCCGTGGGTGATGCCCGTGCAGCTCCCCACACCTCTCCCAGTCCTGCTCCAGCGCGTCCCCTTGCCTGGGCACAGGCTGTGGGAGCCGTGTCTGTGTCGGGGACGGGTGCTGGGGTGGAGGGACCATCCTGTCCCAGGCCGGGGCTGCCCTGGCTCCGCCGTTACCACACGGGGGCAGTTTTCTCCGTGGCCTGGAGAAAGAGGCGCTGGTGGGAGACGAGTCCCCAGCTCTGCACCTGACGGCATCAGATGGGGGGTGCACAGCTCCCTGGCCCCCGCTGTGGGGTGGGGGGCTCAGGCACACCCTGCTCCAACACTGACGCTGAGAGGCTGGCGGTGGCTGGCAGTGGGTCGCAGTGTTCCCCTCGGGGCCAGGCACCGACGTGCGTGGGGGTTTTGTGGCGTGTGTGTGACCGGCGACTCGGCTCTCTTGGCGTTGCAGGATGTGCTGGGGCAGATGCTGAGCTCCAGGCTCTGGCACGGGCTGCGTTTGCCCGTCCGCCTTGGGACCGCGCTGCTGGGCTGTGTCCTGGCCTACATCCTCCACCGCGTGCTGTCGGAGTGAGCGGGGGCTGGGGACCCATGAGTGGGGCTGGGGACCCCGTGAGCGGGGTCGAGGCCTGACCCCGCCGTGTGCCTCACCCGTCCCGCAGCCCCTCCAGCCCGGCTGCTCAGGGGAAAGCGGAGCTGATGTCTGCTGGGCCCCCCGCCGGCGAGCGAGGGGTGGGGTGCCTTACCTCCCCCCATGGGGAGCGGCTGCTGCCGGCCAGGGTGCCCTGCAGGGCCCCCAGCCTCGGCGGCCATGGGTGGGAACCCCCCACCTGCGCGGCACGAGCGCCCGCGGCTGTGACTTGCGGACCCCAATAAACCCGGTGTGGTGGACTCCTGCTTGTGTTTGTTCCGGGTGCGGAGGGGACAGCGTGGTGCTGCCGGGCAGCCGCAGCCCCTGGCACGGCTGGGGCAGAGCCGTGCGGGAGCCGGCAGCTGACCCGTGTGCCATGGACACGGTGCTGGGCTCCTCCAGAAGCGTGGCCCTTGCTTGTCTGCTCCGAGACCCCTCTGCCATGAGCTGGCATCTCAGGGGCTGGGGGGAGAGGCGGCCACGGCGTGGCGGGTGGCACCAGGGCAGTTCCAGGGGAAGAACTGCAGAGAACCTTCCGGTAACAGCCCTCTGGCATCGCCGTCCCACTGGTACCACCCCAAGATCGGGGTATGGAGGTTTTTACCTCACACATTTGACCGCTGCTCCTCGTAGCATGTCCCAGGCTCTGCAGGGATCTCATGGTCATGTTTGTTGGTGCCTGGGACAACCGTAGGGAGCGACTGTCCCCACAGCTCGGGTGCTGTCGGAGCGCTCGGACCTGCGGAAGGGCTCTGCCCCCCGGTGCCAGCAGCTTGAGCCAACACAGGGCACAGCAGCCATCCTGTGCAGAGCAGCGGCCACCGCTCGGAGGGGTGTCGGTGGTGTGTGCCAGCTCTCAGGGGACGCTGCGGTGTGCCTGGGGGGCTGCAGCTGGGGAGGGCTGTGGGGCTGGCGGGTTGGTGATGACATGGCGTCCCCTTCCCCTCCGGCCGCAGAGAGCCATCCGGGTGCGCAGCCACTCCATGGAGACGATGGTGGGCAGCCAGAGGAAGCACCACGGCGGCGGCATCCCGGGCAGCCTCAGCGGGGGCATCGCGCACAACAGCAGCGAGGTGACCAAGACCACCTTCTCGGTGAGCACGGCCGCCCGTCCCGCTGTCCCTCTGTCTGTCCCTCCCTGCTGTGAGGGCGGGGAGGGGACTGAGCCGAGCGTGACTGTGGGAGCGGGTGTGCAGGTGAGGGTTGTTCTGTGGAGGAGCTGAAGGTTGGTCTCTGAGGTTTTCAGCCCAGAAGCACCAAGGAGATGTAAAAGCAGCTCCAGCATTACGTGTTTCCTGGGTGTGTGGGCTGGGAGCTGCAGGCAGCGCAGTTCCTCGCGGGACATTTAGTGTCCGGAGCTCCTGGGAAGCGGCTCTGCTCTCCAGCCCCGTGTGTTGTGTGCTTCCAGCCCCCCGTGCCTGCAGCTGCTGCCAAGAACCAGTCCAGGAGCCCCATCAAGCGCCGTTCGGGGCTGTTCCCTCGCCTGCACACGGGCTCCGAGAGCCAGGCCGAGAGCAGGACCAGGTGGTAAGCTGGGCACCGAACGGTTAAAGCGTCCGTCGCGCTGGTGGGTGCTGGGCACCCTGCCCGGGGCGCCGCCAGCAGCAGGAGCTGCTCTGTATGACCCCAGCACCGCTCCTACGCCCGTGGTACAACCCGTGTCTCCCTGTGCCCCCAGCGACAGCGTTTCAGGGGCCCAGAAGACACCGGATTTGGGACACTCTTCCCAAGAGATGAAGTCTGAAACGTCGTCCAACCCCAGCTCCCCCGAGATCTGCCCCAACAAAGACAGGTGAGCCGGGAGGAGCCGAGTCCTCCGATGGAGCTCCGGTCACCCTGGAGCTCGTGGCCCGGCCGGGACTTGGTCAAACAGACACTCCTGAGGTGTCCTGGAAACGGGTTTGATTTGAAGGGGCTGAAAATGAGAAAGACTCCGGTGACTCCTGAGCGCGGCTCCTTCACGGGCCAAAAGCAGCCGTCTGCAGAAGGAAGGGGAGCCCAGGGCCGTGTTTGGGAAGCTGCCCAGACCCTCAGGGCAGGGGCCTGGGGAGGCCCCGGGGTCCCTCTGCCCCACGGGAATCTGCTGGGGGCACCCACCCACTCCTTGTCCCCATGCTCATGGGTACAGTCATTTCCCAGACACCTGCTGCGCTGGTCCCTGCGGCGGCGCCTCTGGGGTGCACGGGAGGGTCTGTCCCCACCACGGAGGGTCTGTCCCCACCGTGGAGGGTCTGTCCCCACCACGGAGGGTCTTTCCCCACTGCCAGAACCCGAAGGACGCAGCTTTCCAAGTGACCACCATGCTCCCTGCTCTGTCTCACCCTTCCCAGGCCGTTCATTAAGCTGAAGGAGAACGGGAGGTCCAACATCTCCCGCTCCTCCTCGAGCACCAGCAGCTTCAGCAGCACAGCGGGGGAGAGCGAGACCCTGGAGGAGTACGACAGCGTGGTAGGCACCGAACGCACCCGCGGCACGCTTGGCTGGCACCCCACAGCTCTGGGGGGGGGCACTGGGGCAGGGTGCTGTTGGCCCTCGGGAATCTCCTCCTTGCTGGCATCAAGGGGCTTCATCCCAACCCTGGGTGCGGGGAGGTGGCGGGTCGGGGTGCCCAGTGGGAGCTCCACATGGTGAGCCTTGGGGTGCATGGGGGCAGCGCTTGGCACCCCAGCTGCTCCATCAGGACGAGCTCTGGGAGCAGCACGACGTGGGGCTCCGATGAGCGGGGACGTAGCGGGCGTCCGCTGCGGGGTCTGCCGGCTGCATGAGAACGCTGCGCCCCGTCTCTGCCCGCAGGGAAGCCAGCCCTCCACCGCGTCCCCCTTCAAGCAGGACGTGTTCGTCTACAGTGCCTCGCCTGGCAGCGAGAGCCCGAGCGTGGGGGCCGCCGCCACCCCCGTGATCATGAGCAGGAGCCCCACAGGTGGGTTGGGGGGCACTGGGGGGGTTCTGCCTTTACTCCTGGGGTCCCACAGCTGAGGGTCAGGATGAGGGGTGTGGCTCTGAGATGTAGCAGCCCTCCCAGCCTCGCCTGGGGTGCGGGTGGCTGCCAAAGGCGATGGGATGAAGCAGCAGCCGCACTCGCCCTGGCAGGACGAGCACCCATGGGTGCAGGGCACTGCCTTGGCCTCGACCCCGATGGGTCTGTTCCAGAGAGGCAGAAGGAGCCTTATTTCTCTTTCCATGGGGGATTTGTTTCTCTCCTAAATCCCAGCGCAGAGGTGGCTTTTTCTGTGGCCTTGTCCCCTCCCTGACGGCCGCGTGCAGTAGTCCTGGAAACTCGCTGTCTCCAAGGACGGAGCCATGACTCACAAATCATTTAATAAACCAGCAGCTTCCCTGGGCCTCGGCTCCATCCCCGCTGCCACCAGCAGGCCAGAGCCACGTGCCCTTCAGCGGGGTGAAATGGGCAGAAACGGGGCCCTGGTGGGCACAGCCTGCGGTGACGGCACCGCTGGGCAGGGCCATGTCTGCAGCACTCCCTGGGGTTTACCTTCCTCACACAGCACCCTGGTCCAAACGGAGACGCACGTCACGGGCTCTGGAGCTGTTGGCGGGGCAGTGGAGGGGCCCAGACCCACCCCACAGCCTGTACC